>JACGCK010000131.1:0-126764 GCA_014925825.1 Pholiota molesta
CGCATATAGATAAGGTCAAGTGTATGCTGCGAAACAAGGCTGCGATGATGTTCAGAATTCTTTGAATTGACATCCTTAAGCGGTTGTGCTCTAAGAAAGGACTATCGTTTGCGATCAACTCTAAAGATACCATCCCAATCATGGCACAATTTGCAGCAAAAGCTGGCATTTTGGATCTGCTTCCGTACTAAGAAAATACATTAACTCATACACTTCACATCAAAAAGGATTTACTATTCCCTGCCACGTCTCCTCGTGTATCCATACCTATACAACCACACACCCAATCCCACAGCAGTCCAGCTCCCCGACTCAGCACTCCAAGTTTGCAGTAGCGTTTCGAAAAGGTGGTGCCTTCTCATGTACGTTTCGCAGCAGCCTTCACACCTGTCCACCGATGCCCATGCCCGTGCGAAGCCCCCAAAAGCGGCTACTGGCCCGGTGGAGACGCAGGAACCTCGCGGGCACAGCCGGGGGTCCTGGAAGGAGGAGCGGAAGGAGGATGCGGGCGCGGATTGGGATGGAGAGGAATTTGTTCGGAGGGGGCCTGTCGCGCTGTTAACTAACATGCTACGTTAGATAGAACACTTTGGAAAGACGAAAGAGTTACCTGGAATTCCAGTCCGATGTTGTCTGCCTCGCTGACATCCAGCAGCTTGATCAAGCGCTTCCGATTCCGTTCAGCTTCTCCACGTCCTCCTTGCTCCTTGTCCACACCTGGATACGGTCGACCTTGCTCCTCAGACTGACCACGGCGCCGCAAATCTCGTCGTTTTCCTCCAGCTCCTCGCCAACGAGTGCCATCGCCAGCCAGCCCAGCACCTGTCGAGTAGCGTGGGATTGTTTTTCATCGTGAGCACCCATTTCCCGCCTTCCGCGTTCGCTGGATCCTCCCACATCGGCTTAATTCCCGACTTGAATATGTGATAATTGGAATTCTTTTCGAGCTTCGACGGAGGCTTGAGCCAGTTGAAGTACCGGCAGAATTCCTCGACAGTGTCGAACTCGCCGATGACCGTCAAGCCTGCCTCGTACTCCGTACTCTCCGGCGGGTGCGTTGCGGAAAAGGGTGGCTCACCCGCGGCAGCAGCAGCAGCAGCAGCAGCGGCCGAGGTCACTCCGGGCGGAGGCTGGTTGAAGCCGTGGCCCGTCGCGGCGGTCGCGGGGGTATATGGGAATTTGGCCTTGGTGTCGTGGTAGATCGTCCACGGGAACTGCAGCGGGTGCTCGGGCGCCTTCATCGGCACGCCCGGGGTCTTCGGATCCTCAATCATCTCAGGCTCAGGGGGCATCGCCGACCCGTCGATGCTGAGCTGCGACGCGCGCTGCTTCGCGAGGCGGGCGGTGATCGCATCCAGACTCGGGATGTTCTTGTACCCCACCTTCTTCTTGGGGGCCTCCGGGATGACCGCCGCGGCCACCTTCGCCGCGGCGTCCAGGGGGGTGTTCTCCTGGTTGAGCTTGTCCAGGCCTTCTGTCGTCAGCGGGTCGCCGCCCGCTGCGGCCCCGCCTGTTGTCGCAGCGCTCTGGTGCGAGGCATTGCTGGTGGCAGGCGAGGCGGATCGCGTGCTGGAGGGGTTGACGGCCATGGAATCGGCATTGGAAGTCACTGTATTCACGCTGGTCGTCGATCCTGTGCGCAATGCAAAGGCTGGGAGACGTGGGCGAGGTGCCGAGGTCGTCGTGGGCTGCAGCGGGGGGGCAGTGCCGCCGTTCGCGGCAGCTTGGTTGCTGGTGATCCTAGCTGCAAGCTGGTTTAGCGACGGCAGACGGACACCGCCCGTTTTCTTCGTCGTGGTCGTGGTCGTCGAAGATGAAGCAGCTGTCGCCGCCGCCGCCGTTGCAGTTGTCGTTGGCTCTGAGGATTCGCTCATGGTGGCAGGAGGAAAGGAGCGACGCTCACCAAACAAAGCATCACCGAAGGCAACCATCGACATCATTGATCAGGCAAGCGATGACTGACCTTAATCTGATAAGATTTTAAATGTTTCAGCTACACAATGAGTTGATACCAAGTTGATACTAATTCAAATAAAAGGTTCGTTGAAAAGATATAAAGTAAAATACACCAGCCATTGTATATACCACACCGTCGCGCCAGCCTAAGGCGGTGAAGATGTAGTCTTCTTTGCTGACTCTGATGTGATGAACAATTGATCACATTCGTGCTTATGAAGATGAGGACACAATAATGACAGATCTCTGCAAATAGAGGTTCCATGAAAGGCATGGTGTGGTTATTTGTTAGTTCGAAGGCCGATGAAGGGTAGCTTTCTGCAAGCTTTCTGAGCGCTGGGACAAGACGCACCAAACGGCGCAAATTTGTTCCCTTGAGCACTCTATCGTCTGTATCCATTAATTTTCTCATAGCTGAGCTGGACTCGACTTCGTCACCGATATATTTGCTTTGGCAGCGTGGGGTTTGCGAACAAGATCGTCGATTTTTTGATCAACGCCCTTGGCATGTATCACTACAGTGGCGAACAGATCTCTTCGGAAACGGAAGCAGAAAGAAGTCGTATGGCTGTCCATTGAAGATCAAAGTCGACGGGATTCTCGCAGCGCATAGTTCAGAGAATGTGAAGGCGAGGACAAAGAGATCGCAAACAACCCAGAATAGGTAGCAATTTGTGAATGTAGGCGAATTCATGGTCCAGGTGGCCGGAGATACTCAACTTTCTAAGATGTCATGCTTCGCAAGTTCCAAGCCAGGCGCCTCAGTCTGTCGCACGAGTCGTATTGAAATTTGAGGTGATGTATTTTCTGTTGAAGCATGAGATTTGCTAGCAGAAACTCTCTACTATTAAGTCTGGAAATATGGCGGTTCAAATTGTTGCATTTAATAAGATCATTAGTTATAATAGATATCATGGCGAATAGATACCGTCGGGAAGTAGACTGCCTTCGAGACGAGCCCTATGAGGCCACGCTACGTCGTTGTCTTTTGTTCAAAGGCTTTGGTAATCATAGTGAACAAGATTCAAGACAAAGAGGTCGCTAAGCTCAGGTGGAAATATGGGGAAATGTCGTGGCATCGTTGGTATCGTTGAGCCTAGGATCCGGGATGACGATATGGTGTAAGAGAAAACTGCAGGAGACTACAGTTAATTTGCGATTGTTTTGATACCAATCGACAGGAACTGGGTTCATTTTCGGGTTACTTTCCAGTGTAAAATTTAAGCGCTCGAAAATTCATCCGAGTCCTCACTGAATCAACCCACTCCGAGACTCTCGAGCTTTGAAAACTATATGATTATCTCTGAACAACCAATACTCACATACTCCGCAGTCGTGTCATTCAACACTTACGCTCCTAATCGTCGAATTGGCAAGATGCATCACTACGATAATCCGAAAAACGATTGGCCTCCGACTTCAAATCCGTTTCAAAACACTAGACCGATGTAGGATTTTTCCTGGGAATTCGAACGTGTTTGGCTACCTGCTGAGCACCTTAGATTAAGTTATAAACGCATATAAGTGCGTGCTTGTGCCCATGACTTGTGCAGCTGAGCGATAGCTGCCCAGGTGACCCGTCACCGTGACCACTTGACTGTCAGGGTGCTGGGAGCCCAACTAACCTGCACACTGTGTTTCTATAAAGGACAGTCATCAGCGTCCAAATCCCCTTGCCCGCTTTCTCCTTCCTCGATTTCATTTTCCATGCCTGCTCCTGGAAGCCCTACTGCTCTCTGACTTGTACGGACCTTCCAATCATCCCGACGGAACCTACGCGATACACATGGCGGGCCGGTCTCTCTATTCTTGCACAGCTGTCCACGTCACGTTCTCAGCTCGTCAAGAAAACTTGATTTTGCGTAGAACGGTTCAGAGAACGGGTCCTATTCTCTGACCACTGTGTTGAAGTGTTGTTGAAGTGTGTTGAGGTCTGTCGAGGTGCCTGGGGTCCTGCTGTTGCGTTTTACCGTCGCACCGGTCGGATCTAACTACCCTGTTTGGAAAATCGATAGCACGTCGAGGACATCTATGTCGTCAGATCCCAGGGAAAGGACAACGAAGTAGCTGGGACTGGCAATAAAGACTAGTGAGTCTACTACGTACTGTCAAATTTTATCTGATTTTATGCTCATTTGAGTCCAAGAGTCTGGTCACGACTCGTCAAGCGGATACGCACAGATACGCATCTTCCAAAGCAGTGATCTGGAGGTTCCACCGCCAAAACTCAGATGCGCTCTACATTTTATTGTCTGCGGAGAAGAATGCATACAGATGATATGATAATCTCCTCGCGGCATTAGGTGGGTAATCGGTTAATCCAAACTGTACACAACTGACAGTCTCTTGCCGAAAGTCGCGGTAATATTCCTTCGTTCTATGCATTCAGTTTTGCGCTCATATCTTCGGAGTGCTCATATTTCTGCCCTGCAGAGTATGGTTGACCTGACAGCTCGAGGTGTTCTGCGAACGTCCAACGGTACACATCCTGGCCCTCATTTTTCTGAACGATGTTCGTCTTTGGTTCGTCTCCCCAAGATTAACAAATTTACCGCGGGTCGCGGAAGAGTTCCCGGTGTTCAGTATGGAGAACGACTCCACATCAAGGGCTCGTTGTGAACCGAGGCGCAAACTCTATCCTCTTGGACCACCATTCTGAACCGCCTCCTAGCTCTAGACTCTGAGCTTGTTCAACTCCCGCGGTCTCTGGATTTCCCACTTTCATTTCCTGCTTCGGGAACGTGAATTCTGGACTTGATTCCTGGCAACTGCGAAGGCTTGCGAAGGTGAGTTCTCAATGGAATTACCCCGCATTCGCGCAGATCGACCCCGCATTTGCATGACTCGTTATGGGCTTTATGGGGAAATGCTTGGACTTGCACGAATTGGCAATTTTAAAACATAATTTGTTTCTCCCACATGGCGCGCTTCGGTCTGCTTCGGTTCCATTTCATGGACGTTCTTCAACCTTCTTCAAAGTTCAACTTCTTCCTTCTCCCATCCAGGCGACATTGCTGGTGGGTTTGAACTTTGTAGTTGGAATGTGCGAAAACGTTCACGGGTGTACTACTATGTTTCCTGTGTCTTGCGTACTCCAAATCGGCGTTCCGCCATGGTTTCCCGAGAATAAACCGACTCCGACGTCATCTCTAAGGCTGGCGATGCTACAAAGTCCAGCATGTCTATGAATGTGTGTTGATCTGTCAGAAAGACCCCCCTATCTTTCCCTGATGCGTTCCGAAAGTCGCCAATCAGCGACGAGCGTGCGTAGATGGGCGTCCAATCTTCTGTTTGCAGTTTGCGTTTGCGTCGCGAGCCTTGATCTCAACACTTGCCCACTGCGTGAGTCCCCTTCAGGCATTTGTACGTATTCAATGTCATCGAACACTGTCTTATTCGGCGTCTTCGTTGAGGCCGATACAGCCTCACAGGAAACATTCATGGAGGTTATCCTATTTAATACTGCTGCGTCCATATCTAGATATCTAGCCAGAAAACCCTTCATCGACATTCGTATACCCCATTCATCGGTGCCGAAATACACTTAAATCCTGAAGTCTTCGGGGTCTTTCGCATGAGCTACCCCATATTTATTTCGATCATAGTGGGTAACGCCGTAACGGATTACCGGATTAAATTCCGATCTCAAGAAGGAAATTGTAACATGTTTACATTGCATTCGGTATGGACAGGCATAGGCCGGTGACCGTCCCCTCTAAAAGAGGAAAGTCGACCTCCGGAGGAATCCTCGATAGAGGGGCCGGTATAACTGAGTCAAAATTAGCAGAGAATTGCAAAGGCTCCACTATTGATGGCGGCATCGTCGGCATTATTCTTTAAATTCCTTTTGCAGAAAGGTAAGCACACGAGCAGTCGCGCCGGTTTCTGCCGCACGCGCGCGCGCTTTCCTCAGTACAGCTTTAGATATCTCGCTCTCATTCGCACTCGCTCTTCGACATGATAATGATACGCTGAGCTAAAATTCTAATAGCTTTCTAACACAAGTATATTTTGGTTCCAGAACAGTTGAATATATGCATTTGCATTGATACAGCAGTAATAAATTATATAGTCCACCAAGTGTCATCGCGAGGAGTGTGGTCATTGATAGCGATTTCGAATGCCGTATCTTGAAAGAAGTCTTTCTCTTGAGTAGCTTGTAATCGTGTAAGAGGAGATAGGGTGAGGGTTATTAGATTCTTAGAAGGGTCGTCGAGGAGAATATTAATGGCAATAGGCAAAGTTTTGCCGCTTCCTGTTCCCGCAGATATTAAGCTCTCCTTTCCGAGCCTATCCGCTAGAATGGCGCGCAGTTGCATTTTCCTGGGAACCTGCTTGCCTTCGGTAACACTCCAGCATATGACAGAAGCTCGGTGGCAAATGGCTCGCTCGGCGTCTGTTAATTCTGCGAGGTAATTCTAAGAGTCTTTCTGGAACTCGATGATAGAGGTGGAAAGCTCCATTATCTCCGTGTCAGAGCAGGTCCTTAAGTATTGAAGTTGTTCTTGAAGGGTTGGAACGTAGCATTGTATTTCTGAGGCCATTTTACATGAGAGGGAGGCGCGAGCGCGTATGTAAAGGTACACTAATGAGCGCGCGCGCGAGTGCGGCAATCCGGCGCGACTGCTCGCGTGTTGCTCGCGTGCTTATATTTTTCTTCAAAAGGAATTTAAAGAAAAATGCCGGTGATGCCGCCATCAAAAGTGGGGCCTTTGCAATTCTCTGCAAAATGTTTCGCAATTAAACCAGGCCCTCTATCGAGGATTCCTCCGGAGGTCGACCTTCCTCTTTTAGATGGCCTGGTCACGAGGCTAGGACAGGCACTCTTTCTCATCCTAGCCCTCTTCTGTCAATTTATCCTGAATTTATCCGTGTCTCACATCCTCGATTTGGTCTGGAATCTCTATGGATACCTTCTGTTTCAAAGACTTGAATTCTCTTGAATTGGGAGGCTGAATAGGTCGGACGGCCTGAGTCATTGCCGTTTTTCACAAGCTATGTAGAATCTATTCATACTTCTGTGTTCTGTCTCTGAGGAGAACTTGATGGTGCTAACTGGTCGTGGTAAATCTCGCGGACTCCCAGGCGCAGGCTTTTCGGTATGACGAGGCCTTCATTGTTCTTACGAACTCCTTCAGGTTCAGCGACGAATCTTTCTCGCATAACTCCACGGCCGCATCGAATTCTTTCCTTCTCTTCGCTATGGGAATTGTCAGAAATTAGGCCTTATGGCGTCTATCGCCTTCCTGAGGTTTCTCTGTGCACAATTTTGGGTCAGAAGCAGAAGAATTTCACAGAGTTTCGTGCCAGGCGTTGACTCCACTTGGCAATCCACATTCTATTCACACTGCAATTTCCTTTGGAATACTGATTTTGGTGATTAGAGCGTCTGCTATTCTGGTCCAGTTTCTAGCGTCTCGTGAGATTTGCCTTGCAAAGTTTGCTGCTGAAGAATGGGTTACGTCTACAACTGACGCTCTCCTCATGAAGATGAATAGATATCTTATTCACGCGGCCAGCTCCTCGAATATGAGGTTCTCGACATTGAAGCTTTGCACTGACCTCCAAGTGACCTCGCTGGCCGTTCGTTGTCCGGACTTCGAGCATCACTGATACACATGAAGTTGATATTCTATTTTTCATACCCTGAGAATGGGTGGATTTCTCATGGTACCTACTTACGTGCGGGAGCGAAAAGCATAAGATATGCGCACCGTATTTCCGCTTGAAGGTGAGTAAATACGTCTCTTAAACTTTAGAATCATCGATAGTTTCCTTCCAAAATCTCATGTCATATGTATTGGAGTAACTTCGTTTCCTTGCTATCGCGTTGTCTGTTTTCTTTGTGATAACCGTCATTCAGAAATATTCTCAGAGAGTATTTCTGTTGCGGCTTGGTGCTAGGAGGTCGTTTCATAGAATATACTACCTTCTCGAACATAGATTCTACCAGGATTCCCTTGATTTGGTTACCAATTTGGTTTGGACTCATTGACGCATATATCTCGCTGGCCTCGGTACTTAGAATTACTCCGCTGTCCACGTCTTGTGTTTTTTTTACCTCTAAAACTATCGTGTCTAAGACGGTACATGTTTACCATTGTGCCCGGTTGATCAGGGTCAAGTACATAACCGGCACTTTGTTCCCCTTCATGCAACTATATCCAACCTATATCATTGCTAATTGGCTTGTCTTGAAATAGCTGGTCGCTCCGTATTCTCCGTTACAGTAAACCCATGTTAAGAACCTCTTGTACGGACAGTACGGCCGTTCTCAAATTGTCCTGAACCTAACATTGTCGCACATTTTACAGATCTTCAATCCCTTCCTTGTTCTGAAATTTGGTCCACACATGTCAGTATAGCGGCCTTTCAGCATCGTGAATGTTCAAAAAGCCCATGAAGCATGTGCATGTTCCTCCATGGCCGGATGCTCTCGATAATCAACGAGAACCATAGATCTGGCGATTGTTACTGACCGTAAACGTAGGGCTCTGAGCGTGTACCGGTTATACTGAGTCTACAAATATCTAATGCTATGCCTACACAAATTTAGCCTACGTCTGGTATCCGTGTGGTTTTATTTCCGCGACGAGAAATAAAAATGTTCAATTGGATGCACCAGGTTGACAGGATGATGCGGATGCCGCAATTTCGCATCAACTCATGTTTTTGTGCTTTGCGTTTTAGTTATCAGACTGCAAAGGTCAAAGGATATACTCTGAATCTCAAGCGATACCAAATGTTTGAATCCTCCGTTGATCAGGAGTTCTTTCATAAACGCAGGATTCAATTGATTTCTACAAGTGACATCGCCGCTTCCACATAGTCAAAGGGATGTTTCTCGGGGCAGATGCTAGAAGTGGGTTACATCGCTTCACCGTTTCTATTGCATTTGCCATCCAGAAATCAAGGAATCTAACTAACGCCTACAAATTGAGCTCATCTCATCGCTTGCTCTTGCTCTATTTTAACTCTGTGGGTTCCTCTTTCAAATAAGTATGTGGCGTATGGTGGCGGGCCGTATGACGAGCCGTTCTGATTCATCTGCCTTTACTTTTTGAGTCCAATCCTGGGCGATGCCCAAATAGAGGCAGAATTATTTGAAGTTACATACATGTCCTACTTCGATGTCCGTTACATCCGGCTGTCCTTGAAGAAGCGGTAAGCATATGTAGTAAGCCGAAGCATCTTAGTCCATAATAAACCTGTCCTGCGCGATGCGCCACACGTAGTGTAGTCATTCGCAGTGTGGTGGCCGCCACCGGCACTCCCCACATTGTAATGCGATTTGATTTTTGTCATCGGCCGTGGACATTGCGTGGTCCATGGAGACCTTGCCAAAGCAAGAGCCCACCCCATCCTCGATGCGCGCCTTATTAGGTGCTCCAGATGAAGCTTACTAGCAGGACACTCGGTAGGGTATACATATCTGCAGCTGTGGACGTAAAAAGGTCAGGGTGCTGTTCTGACAAGAGCCTGACGAACCGAGCGGCGGGCTCGTTTCTTGATATGGAAGTCGACCCGTTTGCAGTGATGGGTGTGGTCCATTGGATATCTAAGCGCCCGGGCAAGCGCACGTTTGCGGCCGCCCAAGGTTCAGATCTCTGTGTTGGCACTCGGGCGTCGACGACCCTCGCGCGGGAGATGCCACCGTATCTTGAATGCATAATTAATGAGCTGCCATTGTCTTATCTACATATCGGCATCGCGCGCCCGCACAGGCGCCGCCAATGTGGTATTCTGACATGCTTATTCCGACGCTGGATCGCCCGACTTGTCAAGTTTCGCGTGGGCTGCGATGGCGCCATCGCCCTGGCCATCAAACTGTATGCGTATGATGATGAGGATTTAATATTTAATTCGCATCTGCAAAGGAGAGTCAGTTAGGCTGTTAGGTTCTGACATATACGTCATGTCATGTCAGGCCACAATTAATACGCAGCATAAGTTAAGTCCTTATGTTAATGACAAAAACATTCCGCGTAAATAAACTTCCCAAGCATGGCTTTGTGACTCGAAACTTGTCGGTAGGCTGGAAACAGAAATCGAAGCAGTGTCCCATTTGCATGTGTGAGTCAGTATGTATCTACTTATACTCAAATGGAGGGCCACCTCGGTTTCTATCACTGGGATGCATGATCTACTATCCATCCCTCTGCATGCATCCATGCAAAAACTTTGAAACTATGTTATCCGGAGTATCCAGCGGTATATCCGTGCCCATTCAGATGCGTATCAGGTGCATATCTATACTACGCCCGTATGTCTCGCGTATGTGCAGCGTGATTCTCGAGGAAGACATGGTGTTGCAATGCCAACCAGAGTGGGACCTGAGCATTTCGAGACTGGACAAGTCGGTTTGACGGGGGTTGCCGCTGGACCGAGGGCGTCGATGCATATGCCACTTACATACATACAAACGCTGAGATGTGATAATGGCATGTCTGTAGTTGCCGCTCCTTTCGGGGGTTCTCAGAGAGCGCTGGCGCCAAAAGAGCGATAGTCGGTGGTCCCGCTTCTACATAATTGCCGATACGAATGCTGAGGCCTGAGGCGCAATAATAGCGAAGCGTATGATGGTATCCCGCTCGGTTTGAGAATGCAGTTCGTTCTGGGGAAAGCTCTATGAATGTATTCTCGCTCCTACTACACAAGAATTTAAGCCCTCAATGTTTGAGGTGAAGGTGACATGCAGCGGTTCGTTGGCCATTAAATGAACGAGGCAATCTCCAAGCTCTCAGAGCGCTCTCGCGTAATACAGATTGCTGTCGTATCCTTCTACGCGAGGGAACGGTACTGTTGCAGCAGCGTTTGATCGATGAAGTGGGGAACGCTTGTGATCATTAACGGCGAGCGTTGAGTGCCCCAAATTGTTTGCTCCAGAATATTTTCTTTTAGGTAGATGACCTTGTATGTAGTGACTGTTTCTGGGGACCTGTGTACATATATCAAAGATTAGTGCTGGTTGTGGGCGCCTCGCAGCACGCACGCGCACATGTCGTAACGGTAACTGTCTACACATTCTAAGTACATGTCGTCGATGTGTTCTTGTTTATAGGCATGTGCGTGCGTTGGCTATTCACTCCGAGAAATACGTACTTGGACGCTTGGACTACTTACTCGCATACTGTATGAACGCTACGATGTGGCTGTCCTGTAGGGCGTATCGCACGATATTATGGAGCGGCACTATGTGAGCTTTTACGGCAGTGCTTCGAGGAGACGGGCAACACAGTTATGAATATGAATGTGAATCGCTCGAAGGTCTTTGCTTTGAGGTAGGTGATGACCTTGTTGCGACTGTTTCTGGGGACAGGTAAAATTGGATATGTCAAATTTAGTTGTCTGTAAATCAGATATTTAGCGCCGGGCGTGGGCGCTTCGCAGCTCTTGCACATGTCGTAATTGTGTAACTAGTTCTGCATGCCGTCGATGTATTTTGGTCAGGAATATGCACATGGAATCTTGGATTACTCGAATACTGTATCATGTCGATTGTGCTCTTCTGTGTCAGAACTTAGAAGAATGTAAGGGGCCGATTTACCAAGATCAACTTGCCGCGGACAAGGATTCTCCGATATCGATGCCAATGTACTTGACCCGGGTGCAATTTGGACTCGGAGGCATGTCCACCCGGCGGATCGTAAGCAGCGACTGCCAGCGGCGCAGCAGCTCCTCGCGACTTGAACTTGGAGAGTCATGTTATGCTGATACTTTGATCGAAGCAGAAGCAAAGGAAGGAGCCCTCTGCTAAAATGAACTACGCACCCTCGACGCTAAGTGCTATGTACGTGCAGCAGCAGCACGATGCAGAGCATTCGGGGAGATGCCACCCCGCTTGGGTACTTACTGACAGACCCCAATCCTATTTGCGGCAAATGGCACCCCCGATCCTACAGGCCCTGGACGAAGATAGTAACCCGGACGCCAACGCGGCTCTGCGCAGTAAGTACTAAGTAGGGTGGACTATGCCAAAGGCGGTCGGTGCCACGTTGCGACGTGGCGATGGTCCAGTATTGGCGGGGTATCCTTCAGACTCCTGGACCTGGGGGAGCCTGGGGGATAAGAATGGCATTTGTCGGATGGCGGATGTACTGATCGCAATGCAGAGTCATGATGTAGGATGTCAATGGGGGGCTAAATAAGTGAGGGTGCGTTGAATGGGTGCGTGTAGATGCACTCGATATGAGGGTGTGGGGTATGGCGGTGTATATGGGGCGCGCGCCGCGAGAGGCCACGGGGATATGGATCTTAGAAGCGAGCGACCGACCGGGCGAGGCAGAGTGGCATGGTATACGCACGAATAGGCGTGCGGATATTTTTGTGGCAGGAATACCGCAGTACGGTTGGCCGGTTGGGTGAGGTCTATGGTCGGTCTCTGCAGTCTGTGACTCGCAGCGATAGCTAGGCGATGGGAACGAAGAGACAATGCGGGGGTTTATCATAATACCGTCTGCCTTCCTTGCACTGTGGCTTGGCGTCATCGCGTCACTGCAGACGGAAGCGGATCCGCCTAGGGCCGGCTGCCGCCCACGCCCGCGGCAGCGTCCACAGGAGAGGGGGGTGGGGAGCGGGGCCGCCGGCCGATCCTGCGGGGTTTGCGGAGCCATTACGCACGAGCGAGCCAGCTTGTCTGCGCAGGGACCAATGAGGAGGGGGGAGGAAGGGCGGCGCCCCCCTATCGGGCGGTCGGATCTGGACGGCGGGGTGGCCGGGGTCCGAGGTGGGGAAGGGGCCAGGGGCTCTGGTTTGGCTTTGGAGGGCGGGGGGACGGTTGCTGGCGCAGGGGTATTTTACTTTACCGTCCCGGCTGCCAGCCCGATCTTCTGCTCTCCCTCTCCCTCCGCCACACCGCCCACCCCCTGCTCGCTCGTCGTCGTCCACAGCGTGCTCACCCGCTGCGTAGAAGTGCACCCGAGCGCGGGCGGTTGTTTGCGTACCCCATACCCCACACCCCGACATCCGTCATCGAACCACCCCCCACTCTTGCATTCTTATCGCTCTGGTTCCGCGCATCCATCGCCGCACAGACCACCAGCACTGCATATATCCACCTCTCTCACCTCTCACCACCACCACACCCACGCACAGACACACTGCAGCGTTCCTGATGTCCTTCTTTTCAAACACGACGTACAAGCCTCAGATACGGCAGGAGGGCTTTTCGCCAACGCCTGCGACGAACACCAACGCCGTGGGCGGTGGTGGGGGCTCAGGCGCCGGGGGCGGGGGTGGCTCGCCGCTCGACAACGCGGCGGCCGACTCGCCTGGTTCCTCTGGGACGGGCGCATTCAATGATCTTTTCAGCATGCCCGCGCATACTTTCATCGGCGATGGGTGAGTGCGCTTCCTGTCGTTTGCCTTCTGGGCTTTTCGTCTGCCCCGCCCTCTGCTGCAGTTTGCCCCCTTTCTCGTGGTGCACATGCGATTGCGATTGAGCTCTGCAGGCATTGCGGGGGATTGTGCTGTTCTTTCTGTTTGCTGCTTTGTATTTCGTTGAGGAGACGATGCTGATGATATGTTTTGTCTTCTTTCTACCATTTCTTCTCGTATGAAATTCGATGCGATGCGATCTCTCACTGTGCCACCATCCACACAATCCCTCCATGATCTGCATTGCGCGCCATCTGCGGTTCTGAAATCAAATCCTAAACCACATCCAAATTCCAACCCCAAAATTTACTCTACTCCATGACATCCCGTTCCTTGACCCTGCCCACGCACGGCATCTATGCCCTCGGTGGCTTGTAAATCCCACACCCTTCCGCCCACCCGTTCCGTCTCCGCCTCTTCCCTGGTCGCCATCCTGCGGGTCTCTCCATTGATCTCGCATTCAATCCGGTATGCACTATACTCTATACGCTATACACTACTGTCCCTTTGCGCCGCCCTGCACTCCGAATAAACTGCGCTTCCTGCATGCCGTATTCCGCTGCATACCGCGCGGTTGCTTATTACATGCGTGCCGTCCATGCGTGCGTCCATCTATGTCCTCGGCCGATCGCTTGCCTGCCTTTCCTTCCCTCGCCTTGCCTTTTTGATTGCCTTGCATTTGTGCCGTTCTTGACTTTCCTTTCCTTGCCTGACGCTTTCGTCTCCCGAATTCTGATGTACTCTCGGCGCATGTATGTCTGCTACTTCCTTACTTGGTTACCTTCCCACCCTACTTATCTTCCACATCTCTCTTTTTACCCACCCGTCTGCTTTACCCCACTGATCTTTTTATTTCTTCCGTGCGTGCTTTCATTTTGGTTTTGATTGGCGTTTTGGCCCCTATTCATATACCTCGTCTTTTTAATCTTCCTCCTGGTTCTTTTTGTTCTCTGCCCTTGCCTTGTGTTCTCTTGCGATACCTTTCTTTACGTTTACCTTCGTTCGTGTCCTGGTTCTTTCGTTCTGCCCACCGGCATCGGCGATGCTGCTCCCATCTCTCCCGACGACCATCCCGCTTCTTCCGTTGCATCTCTCGCGCCCTGCGCTCCCACCACTTCCTTTATCCCCCTCCCTCTCTACTACTTCTTATTCTCCCTCCGGCTCTCCCATCACACCACGCACGTCCACCGACGCCGACGCCGTTCCGCCGCCGCCTCCTACTATCCGACCCCCGACCTTACTCACCCAATCACCCACGCTGCTCACCCACAACAGCACCGCGCACCGCAAATACCCGTCCGCGGGCGCGAGTGGGGGCGGCGCGCTGGACTTTGGCGATGAGCTGGCGTCGCTCATGGGCGATCGGTCGCCGCCGCCTTTGTCTGCGCACTCCAACACCAACCACCCGTACGGGAGCCATGGGTCGGCGCACGAGGGCGGCCGGGCGAACGGGGGCGGTATCGGGAATGGTGGTGGGAACGGGAATGGGAATGGCGCGGAGGAGAGGTATGGAGCGCATACGCATAATATCTTTGATATCTCCGCGCCGGCGCTCGTGCATCATCATCATCAGCAGCAGCAGCAGCAGCACGGTCAACACAGTCAACATAGTCAGTATGGCCAGCACGGCCAGCACAATCAACACGGCCAGCATGGTCAGCACAATCAACATAACCAGCACGCCCAGCACAACCAGCACACCCAGCACAATCAGCATCAGGGCTCGCAGCCGTCGAGCGCGGCGTCCGAGTACCCGGCGCTGCACCATTTTAACTCGACGCTGCCCGCGCTGAACTCGAGCATGCGGTACGAGCCGCACGGCGAGGCCGCTGGCGGGGGCGCGGGCGATCCAAGGGGGTCGGCGTCGCCCGGCTCTGGCGGCGGTGGCGGTGGAGGTGGGGGGCAAAGTCAAGTGGGTAACGGGAGTGGAAGTCAAACTAGTTACTTCGGCCTGCAGCGGCACACGCCGTCGCCGTCGCACGCCGTCCCGGCGCACCACCTGTCGTCCAGCATCTCCGCCGCGCACCTCTCCTCCGTCGCGCGGTCGCGGTCAAGGTCGCGTCCCCCGCCGCCCCCACAATCCGTTGGGGTGGGGTCGACGAATGGCGGGCCGGCGAGGACGACGAGGGCGAGGCGGACGGGGAGTGTTAGTAGTGTGGGGGTCAGTGGTGGGACGGGGAGCCCGCCGCCGCCGGGGGCGTTTGGGATGGGTGGGTTGGGGTTGGGTGGTGGGGGGATGGGGATGGGTGGTGGTGGGGGGAGGCCGCATGCGATTGTGATTCCTGGGGGGAGGGCGGGGAGTGTGGGCGGTGGGGGGTGGTTTGGGGGGAGTTCGTGAGTGTTTTTTCTTTTGGTTGATTTTGCTCTTTCTGTGTTCTTGATTTTAGTTACTTGTTGAAACCTTGTTGTCTTTTTTCACTTTTTTGTGTCTTTCTCTCATGAATCCGCAATCTCACACTGACGACAGCTTCTCCTCCAGCGCATCGGACTACTCTCTTCCAACGCCTTCCGACAATAACCATCAGCAACACCACCTATCCCAGCAGCACCAGTACACGCCCTTCTCTCTCTCGTCTCCGACCGATCCGACGCAGATGTCCCTCCCGCCGGTGTCGACGCTGCACATGCCCTCGTCGCCGTACACGCACCACAGCCAGGTGCACGGGCACGGCCACTCGCACTCGCTCTCCCTGTCCGGCGCGCCCAAGAGCCCGATCGACTTTGGCCTCTCCACCGGCGGGCACGCGCTCTCCATCCCGAAGTCGCCGCTCGGCGGCGGCATGGACTTCTCGCTCGGCGCGTTCGGGAGCGGGCAGCACGGCGGGGGCGGGGCGCATTCCAGTCTTGGGCCGTACGGTGGTGGTGGCGGCGGGGTCGTGTCGTCGCCGCTGCTGCCGATCAACGCGAGCGTGAGCGCGCGGAACGGGACGAACGGGGGCGTCGGGCCGGCGTCGGGCCCGGGCGGCGGTGGCGCGGGGATGGGCGCGTCGATGGGCGCGTTCGCGGCGTCGCCTGTGCTCCCGTCGTCGGTGCCGTCGGCGTCGTCGCCCCTCGCGGGCGGCGCCGCGGCGTCGATGACGTCGACGATCAACGCGGCTGGGACGACGACGGCCTCTGCCAGTGTCGGTGGTGGGGCGGGTGGAGGTGGGGGGACGGCGGACAAGCAGAGTTTGCTGGCGAATGAGAAGCGGAGGCGGAGGCGCGAGAGCCATAATGCGGTGGAAAGGAGAAGGCGGGATAATATCAACGAGAAGATCAGCGAGCTCGCGACGCTGATACCGGAGTGCATGCTCGACGGCGGCGCGACCACGACCCCCGCTGCCGCGGGTGGGGGTGCGAATGGGAGCGGCGGTAATGGGAGCGGGTCGCCGGCGTCGCCGGGGCTGCTGGACGGCGCGGAGCCGCTGCTGCCCATCCCGCTGGGCGACAAGGGGGCGCCGAAGGACGCGAAGGACGAGGGCGACGGCGAGAACGGGGTCGTCAAGGCGAATAAGGGCATGATCCTGCGGAAGAGCGTCGAGTATATCCGGTAAGCCACCCCCCCAGCGCAAGGACCGCTCTTCCCTCAACTGACTTCGGTGGGTGTGTGTTGCGTTTTGTAGATACCTCCAGCAGCTGGTGACCGCGCAGGGCGCGCGCAACCGCGAGCTCGAGCAGGAGCTGAAGGCGTACCGCGGCTCCGTGTCCTCCGGCGGGTCCGACGCGGGCGGCGAGCCCGCCAAGAAGCCGGGCCACGCGCGCGACATGTCCGCGGACTCCGACGCGGAGCGCCACCACCACCACCACGGGCACAACAACGCCAACACAGCGCAGCACCTCGCGCTGGACCAGGAGATGATGCTGCACGACGGGGGCGGCGGCGGCGGCGGCGGCGAAGGGATGGACTTTGCGATGGGCGGCGTGTATGTGAACGGCGTGGGCATGCTGCCGAGCATGCCGGAGGGCGATGACGAGCTGGAGCTGGGGCTCGCGGACGCTGCGGCGCTTGGCGCGGGCGGGGAGGGCGGCGGGATGGAGGTGGATGCGTCTGCGGGTGGTGGTGGGAAGGGCGAGCTGATGGAGCGCGGGCGGACGCGGGGGGTGCGGCGGAACGGGGCTGCTGCGAACGGGAATGCGAATGGAGCGTCGCATAATGTGGGGCTGAAGGAGGAGGTGCAGGATGAGGATTTGGGGTTCATGGTGGGCATGCAGACGTGAGCCGCGGTGCTCAGATCCAAACCCCCCATCGAAAATCGCAATCGACACCCAAAAGTCAAAATCAAGCCATGCAGAACGCCCTGGCGCCCTTCTTTCTATTCCTATTCCCATTATATATCCATTCCTCGACTGCTTTACTAACCCGACGAACGACGAACGACGAATGCACGGACGTCAATGAAACAATGAACAACGGACGGACGGACGAACGAACGCACGCCGGACGACGAGACGAACGCATGTACACCTATTCTGTATCTACTAGTCTTTTTCTGCTTTTTCGCCCCCCTCGGCCTCCGCCGCTATGACAGGATGGACGGCCCTGTCGGTGCCACTCTCGTTCGCCGCTTCAGTGTTTACCGATCCACTGCTTGGAAGCATTCGGCGAACTACCGACTTGCTAGCCAGCCACTCGTCACCCACCCATCAACAACCAAAAGGACCTCGGGTCTCCTGCGTTCCTCTCGCATTCGCTGAATGCGCCCCGCCACCGGTCGCGTTCGAAGTTCGAAGTTCGAAGGCGAAGTCAAACTTATTACTCCACCGCAAAAAAATTCAAAGAATGCATTCACGGGGTTGTATTATTATATCCATACTGATATCTCTTTTTCCATCTGATTTCCTCTCTCTATCTCATCTCTCTACTTATCTTTCCCTTTTTTTCTCTATTTTTTTTCCTTTTATTGGCAATCAACTCGCCCTTCGTGTTTAGTCAGCGTCTTTGGAAGTTACCAATGCAATATCGTTTGTGATACGTTAGCTTTTATTATCTCTTTTACGACTTTCCTTATCGAACGCGTTTGCGGCTTGCATAAAGCTAGAAGCCTAGAACGAAGCCAGCAAAAAGATATAAAAAAAAGACTCAGCGTGACAAGGAGACAAGCGTGGCAAACGATGGCGGCGATTGAGCGCTGAGCGCTTGAGCAATTGAAATCGTGCCACTGAGTCCCAACGAATTCTTCACATTCCAAGCCCTACAAGCTTCCATGGAATCAACTACCACGCAACATTATTTCACATATCCCCTGGAACTCGTCGAGCTCATCTTCTCCGAGTCGAATAGCGCTGCAGATCCTAGTGATCTGGCTTCATGGGGACTCGTCGCGAAAGCCTTCTACTTTCCTTCCCGAAGGCGTCTTTTCTCCAAAATACGCATCGACCTTGGCCCATCCGGCAAAAGGGAAACCCAGTCCCGTAATGCCAGGAGACTTCGTGGAATCCTGGAAATCCTATCTGAAAACGTAGCACTCAGAGAGCTCATTC
Source organism: Pholiota molesta (assembly GCA_014925825.1). Taxonomy (NCBI): domain Eukaryota; kingdom Fungi; phylum Basidiomycota; class Agaricomycetes; order Agaricales; family Strophariaceae; genus Pholiota; species Pholiota molesta. Next base: position 18,793 of record JACGCK010000131.1, read on the forward strand.
ATCACCTCGTCGTCGAATATCGTTCGTCCAAATACCCGAGGGATGGGCGCGGGAAAGATTCTATCTTCAAACTTGAATCAAGTGACTTTCGTGACATTTTCCCCCTGGTACCGGCGCTTAGGACGCTAACTATCACCTACCCTCGCGGCGAATCATTCTGCACTTACGACGAAGCTCTGATGTCTGCCTTGGCAGATTTGCGACACTCGTGCCCGTATCTTCATCGCCTCGAGCTCATAGGACTGCGTGACATTCCCATTGGCTTTGTTCTCCAATGGAAAAATGTCGTAGATCTGAAGCTTCATCAGGTGGATATCATCATCGAAGGAGGTCCAATGCTCGAGCAACCGACACCAGTTCAGCGCCTTGAGCGATTGTCCTTACGCTTTAATCCGTGGTTAGGCTTTCCCGCGCCATTGCAAACGATGGAAGTTGGTCGACTTCAATATCTACAGATATCGATGTCGTCTATAACAATACCGACGTCGTCCCAGCCTATGCTTATACAGATACCGATTCAGATGAGTATCATTCATGCGTGGAACTTGATCACAAAGTGTTCTTCCACGTTGAATCATTTGCGTTTGGATTATGTTTTCAGTAAGTGGGATTTTTGACTCTGCAGGATACAGAAATTCAAATTCAAATTTCTCATAGGCAAGCCTGGTTCATTGCCACAGTCTGTTTCGACCATTTCGTTTCCATCCTTGGAAGTTCTCGAGATTGACGAAGAACTTCACCATGGCCAAAATCCATTTTTACTACCGTTAGCGCGCTTTCTGACGCCGAACAAAACCGGCGTTTTCAATATTCAAACCATTCTCATATCATTTACTGGTTTCGTTCCCGAGCAGATCGTGCTTCATGATGACGAAGGATGGTCAGTGCTTGACTCTGCATTGACAAGCCAGCAATACACAATCAAACAGTATGAATATCTTTCAAAGCTCGAAATACGTCTCCACTTTACCCACTACAAGGAGGCAGATAAAACGAAAGAACAAGAAACCTCTGACCTCCTTAAAGATTGTTCTTCCCGCCTCCTTCCGTTGGTGTCTTCCTCTCAATCCATCGCTCTCAAATTTTCGATTCTTGTTCGTTATTCAAACGTCACCTTTACTTGGGACAATCATGCGTCGGATGTTCGGGTCTCCCGCTGAAGGAATGATATCATTGATACTGGTGGTCTTGTAGCTTAAATATTCGCTTCTCTCTACTGTATCGAATTCATTGACCAATATTACATACCATATGTCTCGAAATCATCTCATAAATTTATAGGAGGTAGGAACAGTGGCTACGAAGAGAGGACGTCGAGCAAGGGGATATATTACCAGCCAGCTCATGTAAATCTCGCTCCAAGAGGGCGTGATCCCTAGGTCTGTTTTTATCTTACTGGAAATTCGAGGCAACCTGTGGCCATGAATCTCCTGACGCATCCCTTGACTCTGAGTCGTACACCAGGCTACGTTGAGAAAGATGGACTTCGTCGTTGACAGTTACGAAAAATCTATCCTCAATTCTGAGGCCGTGGATCCCGAGGCTTTCTACCAAAAATATGAAAGATTTGGGCGGTGAACGACAATTGGCAGCCTGCCAACACATCGACAGTGGGATACTGATTATAAATTTAACTGGAGTCCAGGTGGATGCCAAATGAATGCGCGCATTAGAATTCTTTATGGGCCTGTGTATGAGTTCCATTTGAATTGTTAATTTGCTATTCTTGTTAGGGAAATTAGCAGAAGCACAAACATCAATCTATCAGGAATACTATTAGGATTTAGAAGGGAACAAGCACAAGGTACCATAAACTGGTGCCTGCCAGCACTACAGGTCCTCCTACTTAGCACGCCATAGCTCGGCACATACACATGTCTATTGTTATCTATCAGGTTGAAGAGCCAAATGTCATCGGCTTTAGCGATGTTGTGTCCGTAAAGAAGACCCTTCAAAGACAGACTTTGAGTTTCTAGGAGTTTCTTCACACGATCTTTGCGTGGATCATGTGGAGGTGGAGTGGCCTATTCGTTGTAGTCTCCGTACCCAATATTGTAGACTACGATCGAAAGGTTTAAGGGGCCAAGGAACGGGGTAGATTGAGTAGTCTAGATATGGAAAATCACCTCGAAATCTGATACAGTTTAGACGATGGGGTTTCATCAAACCAAGGATCGGCGCTCAGCGCTCAGTATCTAATTGACAATAGTCGAATTGATAAGGGATCCTGCTCTCCCAACTTAATGTACCTACTAGCTGGCAGCAAGTAGTCATGCTATAATAGATATGCTAGAAGTTAAAAGGATACAGCCTAGATTGCGCTCGTTTTTCATTCCGGAGCTCGTGCTTTGCGGGAGTTTGGAAGTCAACTCTACTGGAACTACATATGGTCATTAGGGGCGGATCCAATTCGCTGATTCTTCTATTCAGGGCATTTCTATTCTAAAGAGAAACAGCAGGCTGGCGATGCTTGGCGATGTGGGGAAAGAAGGCAAGCGTCCATCTATGATGAACTTCTCTCGTCTCGGACCTTGGAGGTGATTTTCGGTCTTCCAAATTGACTAAACGAGTCATCGCAAAGGCAACCGACTCAAGCAAGCCATTTTTTTTTTCGAATTATGACGATTCTGAACCAGTAAGACGATGTTACATTGTCACTGCCTGTTGCTGCTGACCTGTGAGGCCTAAATAAAGTTACGCCACATATCAGATGAAAGAGTACCCACAATGAATGGACATATCTGATATCGTACTTATGACGCGGTGTGCTATATTACCCTCAGACTCTATATCATCCAAATAACTTCTGTGTATTATCAATTATCATGAGTGGTATTTTATTAGCGCCCAGAATGGCCAACGCAGGGCAATGTCATTCATTGGCCAAGCGCCGGCTTGTGGCATGCCACTATATATGATGCCATCATGAATACACTTTGATGATTTGTTCTCTGAAGTCGCATGGCTCTTGATAGCAAGCCACACGACGACGGACCGCCATGTATCGGGCGGGCGACCGAATGCGCTACTTTGAAAGTCTAATCCAACTACGGGTGTGCCGAATATTCTGCCCAAGTTTGTTATGGTGTCCCGGGTCCCTTGAACTTTCCTGCGTTCATATGTACCATGCATACGGGTTCCTTGCACAGGGGGCTGACTTAATTTGAGCTCAAAGGAAGCGAAGGGAAGCAGGCTGGATCCGGTGGCTCGGATGGATGTGTCGGTAGCGATTTCCAGCTGGCGGAGGCAGTAGTGCCAGAGGTAACTTTCGATCCTTGCACCTTGGCTGCATATACCAAATCATTTTCCTTTGTTAACATAAACGCCCGATACTTTTGAACTTTAAATGTGAAATGTGCGCTAACGAATTAAGGACAACGGTCTTAAGAGTTGATATGTACGACCATCGAGTGAAAATCAGTTAAATACCGAGAGTCAAATCAAATTCCCAGCGGAGTGTTCTGGATGCGTACGCCGCGCGAGGTTTATCCATTTGTTTCGGATACTTACAACCCACTTCGGACAAAGTACTTCGGATTTTAGCACATTTTTCCGCGATGGACGTTATGATGGTTCTCGAGGAAGACAGAAATGCGGGGTAAGATGATGGGTATTTTTAAAGTCGGCCCGGCCGACGTTCATACCAAGCCAATGATCAGGAGAAGATCGTTTAATTGTACCAGAGCATGTGGCAAGAAACTTAGAAAGCAGCGATGACTCTTGCGGAAAAATTGACCGGTCTTCTTATCCTGATGCTGGCGTACTCGGGCGAACTTACTCCTGCCGTCTGAAATAGAAAAACAAGCCTGGGATTACATACCCTTTTGTTCCCCGTTATCGCCGACCTATCGTCTACTCCAGTCTGCGAGATTCACGTGTAACAGTACAAGATCCAACAATAATAACAAAGGGATAGAAAGCAATTCAAGCATTGGGCCAATATATTATATAAAGACCCAATGGGCCATATTACTGGGTACCACATTGTAGAGGGAGGACACACGAGAAAGGACAAGATATATATGTACATCAACATGCAATACAGACATAGGCGCGTCAGCGAGATTTCCTATCCTCCGCGCCGCCCGCCGTAACTGCAGTCACCACCGCACGAGGCAACCCCGTCATGATCGCACAGTCAGCAATATTCCACTGCGCCCGGTGAAGACTGATCATAAAATCTTGGCGCTGTGCTTTGACTTTATCATACGAGCTCCATACGATGCGTAGCGCATCCACGGTTGCGTCGTCCCCGCTGCTGTTCGCGCAGATCTCGGCAGCTTGTAGCCACGCGGATATCATGTCGTCATCCGTATACCCTTCTTTTAGGATGATGTGGATGCGTCTGGATCCGTGGACGGTGGGGGACGCGGATGCCTTTTCCGCGTAGCGCAGGCAGGAAGGGTCGAACCAGACCATGTATCGCTCCTCGCGGAACAGGTGCAGCAGTGCTGGAGGTATACGGCCGCGCTGGAGAATGTGTGAGAAAGATGAGCCGATGGTACAGTGGCCTAAAACGCGCCCGGTCGAGGCGTCGCGGATCGTGCTGGGGCTTTCGAAAATCCGCTCGAGGGCGGCGGTCTGCGTGGGGGTAGGACCGACAGGGGAGGGTGATTTCTGGTATAATGACCATGTGACGTTGAGGCGTTGTCGGTTTAGTGAGCGAAGAACGAGGCCTCGCACGCCAAAGTAGTTGATTGCTAGATGTAAGCCAACGAGAACGAAAAGAGCGCTGTATGTAGTCAGTGGCGTCGTCAAGTATGGCACGATTAATGTTCCCAACTACCAAAAAAAATAAGTATTGAGGTGGATGCGTGTTACGACTATTGCCTACCAGCATGCCAAACAGGGCTAGCACTGTTTCTTTGCTGGAATCTTTGGCGTTCAGATCACCGACATCGCCTTTGCCGTGGATGGGGGTGGCAAAATGCATGGTGATGGACGCCTTAGACCCGCCAGCAGCGATGCCGCATAGCGACTTGAAGACGGCGCTGAGACATAGCGCGGTAACACGCAGACCGGGGATAGGGACGGCGTTGAGGGCTGGGGAGAATGTGTCGAGGATGACTGCGGTATCGTTTAGCACGTCGGCGAGCAGTCGAAATTTTTTCGCTTCTGGTGACAGGGAAGAACCGACTAGGTGGGCGGAGAGAATGGCTGAAAAGAGATGTTGGTAGTTTGGGAAAGGAAGAGGAAGGTGATGGGCGTACTTGTCAAACGACTGAATACGTCTTGGAGAACCGAGAGAAGGAGGGCTTGGGTGGGCGAAGCGTTCGGGTCTCCCACACCAAAACCTTTTGAATTCCTGGGGTGTAAGACACAACAAAGACGAAAGAATGGTCTCCACAAACCTTGTAGAATGGCTCTGGAGGATATGAGGCTGGCCAAGGAGTTGCAGAATGCTTGCAAGGCATTCAGGATTTGATAGCTGGAGCCGGGTATACATCACTCGAGCATCGTGAACTCTTCAGAGATAACGCATACCGAAGATAATCTGGTCAGAAGGTATCAATGAGCAAATGTTTCACTTGGTAATGGTATGAGACGCACCTGGGGAGACACTGTTCGGATAATTGACTGGAAGGAACATTCGCGTCATGAGGTCGACAAGATATATCCATCCCTTCTGGCCTGCTCTTTGGGTAGAGATGGTCGTTTTAGATGTCTAATTGGTGCGTTTCGGTGAATACGTTATCTTGATACTTCTTGATCACACACCTCGATACCATGCTCATTGATGTGAATTCGAAAGATGCGGCCTGCGTTATCTCTTTCCTCGATAATCTGCTCATCGACCATAAGTTTGCGTGCGGGGCGTTAGAATCTAGATGCTGTTCCAAATAAGTTCAGAAAAGTTAAAAAACTACGTAGTAGAAGTTCTCAACGTTAGCTTGACGAATTACTTTGCTACGATTCACTTGGTCTGGAAGAGGCTTCAAGTTCATTGTTCAAGTCAAGTTCAAGTCGCTTCGATCTCCGCAGTATTGCCTTCCACGTGACTGACGCGTTAATTCATGTGACGTGACTCAACGCGACTTGGTTCAAATCTGAGGGTGTCACGTCGTTGCTGTTGTCACAGCGACCCTTTGTTTCTGAATTTGTGGGATGTCGTTTTCAGTCCCAACGTCGCCAGCGATGTCCCGTTCGGCCAAGGCGCAGCCAGTTACGCCCCAGCGTCTCCCTCGCCACCAGCCTCGTTCCCAATCCTTCTACAGGTCACCCCTCACGCCCTCAACGAGCCCCTACACACCCATGAGCCTCCGTTCGTTCGATTCGACAGGTTCGTCCATCTTGACGACCCCCGACAATCTCAACATCAACGTCAAAAAGCGGCTCGCATTCTCCGGCGTGTCACCAGATGTTGTTCGAACGACGGCGGCAAGCCAGGACAAGAGCATTGCAGATATTGCAGACAACTGGAGATCTCGCGCAAACGAAAACGGCATAAAAGTCGCATTTGAGCCTCAAGATGACTCTAACTACATTGCGGATGATTGTGAGTGTATATATGCGCGATATTTTACGATTTACGGCTCTAAAAAGCGCATATAGCCAGTGATATGTCATTATCCGATGTTGCGAACGACTCGGTCATCATATCTGAGGATTGTACGTGTCCTATCTAAAAGTCTGGAGTATTTATTGAATGTGCTAACTAAATCACATAATAGCTCTTCTCGCCGCACCGTCTTTCTCAACACACCGTAGACTGCACAGTTTACCCATTTCCAATAGGCCTAGAGCCCAGTCGCATGCATCCGCTCCTCGTTCTCGTGTACATCCTTCCTCACCCGTGATTCCTCGATTACCGAACGTCCACCGCAACCGACATCTCCGTTACAACCTCGCCGGACCGTCTCTTCGTTCAACCAGTCTTTGAACTTGATGTCGACACCTCCCCCCAACCGAACTCTCGCCAGGCAGTTAAAGCTAAAAGGAAGTCTGACAGACCCTGCGCAACCGCGAAGACGTGAGGCCTTTGGAACCGTATGTAAATTTAACCACTTCTTTCATTCCTTTTTAACCACCGCAACGTCAGGTATCTACTACCCATAACGTAGGCCAGAGGAATGCTAGCATGAATTTGGCCCTAGAGCCCGACACCTCTCTCGACCTATTTGACATAGACGAGAACGATTTTGAATACGAAAATGAATTCCAGGATTCAGAAATCCAGAATTCCTTCTCTCGTAATTTACAAGCACTCCAAGCACATTCCTTCGGATACCCGACTTTTGCTCCTCGATATCAGCAAGAGCAATTGGACGCCTTTATTCAGCCTACCTTTGCCGACCCTTTCCAGCACAACGCTTTAACCTCTGGACTGCTTAATGGACGTATATTGAACGGTATCGCGGAAAGTGTCGAACATCATTTCCAAGCTACCCGTCAACCACCTCTCCAAAAGCCTTTTTATGACGAGCTCCATCAAAATGGACATGTGTTTTATCCTTCGGTTCCTCGCCTCCCTCAATACAACCAAGGCATTCCTCACGCTTATCCCGCTCCTCAATTTATTCCGGTTCCTCAACCTCCCGTCATGTCGTTCCAACCGCCCATCTCCATGCACGCTAAGGCGCCAGCGGACCGATCCTTCTCCTCTCCAGCATCCAAGTCCTATACTCAACCACTTGCCCCTGAATTGAATCCGACCGACTGTTCAGTTTGTCTTGCCTCTCATCCCACTACCCTCGCCATTCTTCAGCCATGTAGGCACCCCCTTTGCTCCGCCTGCCTGACCAGTGCGTTGAACATTGTCGGCGAAAAGGACATGGAATGTGCCGTGTGCAAGCAGAGCGTTGAAGACTTCAAGCTTATTATGGGCTCATCGAAAGGCGGCAAAACTGGGGCCGATACTTCTGCTTTGGCGTCTGAGATGCACTCGACTACTGTCGACGGAGTAGAGAATGTCGCTAGCGATCTATCGGATGTGGTGGGCAAGTCCTCTATGGACGCCCATTCTCTTCTGGCATCCCGAATGCCTTCGACCATGACAGTGCGAACGATAGCAATGGAGACCTGGAGAGTGCTTCGAGTTCGGTCTGTTCCTAGGAGATTTGCGCGCCTCGACTCCGAAGCTGGAGCAGCAGATGCAGGAACAGTCTAACGGATGGTCTCAAGGTCGTTCTTCGCAAAGGGATTTGCGCAACGGAGAAGACAATGTTGTTTTGAGGATCGACAACGTGCCTTGGGTAAGTTTATTTGTGACATGTTGTCGTCTCAACGCACTAACGAAGGTATAGGATATTACGCCGCTTCAAATTACGAAATGGCTCCAGCAGCCTGTGGAGAGGGTCCATGTTCTCTTGGACGGCAAGGGCAAGACTTTGAGCCATGCATACGTCGAAGTCAGAGATGCTGCCACCGCTGGTGCCATCCTTCGTGGCGAAGCACTTTCTTCTTCTGGAAAGAAAGAGCGAGGAAGCGTTTTGGGACGTGGAAGACGGGCTCGCGGTGTCACTGTCACTAGGAGTGGTCAGCAAGAACTGATGCGCGATGTATGTTTTCTTTCTTTTCAACGTTCGTATTTCATTTGGGCTGATATTTTGTTTACTAGCTGTTCCCTCGTTGGCGTGGTACCTTTGACGGCTCTAGGCCCTCCCTCGCTGGCGTTGAGGGCGATCGAGTCATTGGAGCTTTGGAGGGAGGTCTGTTAACTGAGCATGAGATTTCGGGATTGTTATATCTTATTCGCGAACCTGATGTGCGTCATTATATTCATTTCATTTTTGCCACTGAGGATGCGTTGCTGATACGTTCTTTCTCGTAGTCGCATTTCCTGAAAGTGCCGTCGCTGCCTTCCATTCGCTCATCAGCATCTTGAGCAAGTTCCCGACGGACGCGGACAGTCGGTTGTTTTGGTCGGCTAACGTTAGGGATATGCTGTTCGGTGAGTTTCTTTCGTTGTATGTCCAGGAAGATTGACTGACCAAGTTATCTCTATTTTCATCGTATAGATGCGACATATAGTGAGTATTGCCTAGATATATCTACCGGCATGTCAAACTGATTATCTTGTTTAGATGCCATAAAAGTACTGCTGCCTCGCATCGCTAAGGCGAAGGAAATGCGAAATCTTCCTCGCGTCAGCAAGAAGAGGAGTACACTATCGACCTTGCCGTCGATATCTTGCATACTGCTCTTGATTGCAAAGGTGCGAACAATTTGTTTCGCCATTTTGCCAATACTTGCTGACGGTCTTTTCTTTGGTAGCTTTCACGGTTCAACAAATCCAAGCGTTGATCGACTTGGCTCAAGCCTGCTCCTTGCCGCTACCAGAGCATGACCAGTCGCACATCTCGGATTCCTCCAGTCTAAGTGGGGATAATAGTGGTTTGAGGACGCCGTCGAGCCAGGATTCCTCAACGATTGTCTTCAAGCAGCACAATCTCGCCGAAGATCGCTCTCTAGAGAAGATTGCCAAGGAATTCGGCATCGACGCGCATGTTATGCAGGCATTGGCTCAACGGCTGGCGAACCTTTCCTGATCTCTTTCGTGTTTCTCTGGACGTCTGTCTTTCCTCCATCACGCCTTCCATCATGAATCTTATGACCAACTCCTTTGGACTCTTATACCGAATTATGCCCCCTCCTGCATCTCCCTTTGCCTTTCCTTTTGCCCATGCAATCATGCCTTCCTCTGCGCTTTCTCTTTATCCTCAGTTGTCCCTTTCTTGCCATTCACCACGATCCTGCTGTTGCTATCCGCTGTCGCTTTCCTTGCTATCGCTTTCCAAAAATCCTCAAGCTCTCTGCCATGCCGTTGAAACCTCTCTCCATTGCACTTTGAAAGTCGTTCACAATTCACCCACAAGCCTCCTGAAAATGTATATTGTCGTCGTCGTCGCTCTACCCAGTCGTACATTGCTATCCTGCGCTCTTTTCTTCCTTTCCTTTATAAATATTCATATTCTTCCCTCGCCGTAATGAATTCCTCCTTCATTCACTCGCTCTGCCCAGTTGAACATGGTTGTTACCTGCCCTCCTCGTGTATGTGTTAGTACTTCGCTCTACACTCGAGTAGTATAGAATTACATGTGTTATGTATTCGTGGATTTGCCTATCGATTCTCCACATAATTATGACGGTCATCACAAGACTTGCCCTAAATCTGATTTGAGTCCTTTAGAGTTTTGATCCTAAGCTGTGCGAATGACAACACTGGCCATCCAGCGCCCTCGAAGCTATGTAGTTATGACTGTCCGTCTTAAAAACAATCATTGCTGCCCTTTCATTCCAACGTCAAACCATGAATATTATCGTCTCACCGTCCGATCGCGAACCACGTATTCCAGACGCAGTATCAGCAAAGCTCGAACATGAGGATTCATCAACGTCTACCAACGAATCGCAACCGTCCGATAGCTCACAATGCCCATTCCATGATCTGGATTCCGACGAGCTGTTGGAAGAGCTTTGGGAGGAGGGAGCCAATAGGGAGTTCAAGATACCTGCTTATTGCCCAAGTATCGAGGTTTGCCGTTTGTTCTATGGCGCTGCGGACACAATTCAGCGAGATCGTTTACAGGAAACTATGTCAGGAGCTATGTGCTTTCGAACCTCAGGATCCAGGCGAATTTGGCAAGGCTGAAAGTGGGGTGGAACTTGGAAGCGCTGTGGGATGCTCTCCCTATTGAGTTGATTATCTCGGTATGAAGCTCTCCCTGACGCTGCTTTCATACACTAACCTTTTCTTAGATTTCGAATTTCTCCATCCAATAGACCTGTATCATGCAATCCGCGCGACGAAAGGTCTCCGAAGCTTCCTGCTAAACAAGAATTCCATCACTATCTGGAAGGAATCTTTCCTCAACCATCCCGACATTCCGTTCTACCCTCCCGATGTTTCAGCACCGAAGTGGGCTTCTTTATTATTTGGCCCTGCAACTTGTGATGTTTGTCCATCGTCCCAGCTCTGCATTTGTTTTGGCATTTATAATCTTGCCCACTGCATTTTAGACTTGCGGCGATGAAAACTGCCTTGTTGACTACATTCTTCGCAAGAGAAAATGTCATGGTTGCATGGTCGGTGTTGATTTGTTTGAGACTGGTTCGTTTATGCATGCTTTACTCTATGCAGGTCGATTTTTGTTTGGATGACGAGGAACTGCTAAATGCAATCCAACCTATAATTGGAGAATTTGCCGAAGACCTAGAGAACCTCTGGAGCGTTGGGAAGAAAATTCAATTTTTCAGTACGACGCATCCTTTCTGTATATATGCCGTCTTCTGACCAAAACTAACCAGGTCCCTTTCTCTACGGCACTCAAGAAGATCACGATGAATTCGAATCTGACCCTCGATATTCTCTTGAAGACATCACGGAACGAGCACACGAGATGCGCAAGTTCCTATTGGATATTCGATCTGGCGCTCCGGATGTGGAGACCAATTACCAGACGTTTTTAAGCATCACTAGGGCAGCTGTCCAGGAACATATGAAGGTCCATTCATCCTTTTCGTACTTTTCAAGCAAGCGAGACGCTGCGAGCAATGGGCACAGAACATTTATTCCTTGTGTGAAGGCACTTTCCTTACTTCCGTTTCTGTCTTCTGCGCAAAGTCAGAACTTATTTCTCGTGCTGTTTTCTCCTGTCCATACTGACCTTTTATAGGCATGAAAAGGCTTGCCTGAGGCGAGGACACGACCCAAGAGATGTGAAACAAGCCCAAAGCACCTTCAGGAGGAGAATGGACCAGTTTAAGTACTCTGAGGTCTCGGATCCTGTGTTCAGCGAGTCGAGTGAGTTTCAAAATCGCTTGCTTTGCGTTTGCATCTCCTCAGGCTTTTTAAAAAAATTTATTCCTTACCATTATCGAAGAACTCCGGAGGTTTCTTCCAGAGTTAGAATCGATACTTCACCAATGCAGAACATCCCGCCTCTTTGTGGACCGCACTTAACGTGTCGATATCCCGTAGACCTCCCGTTCTCAGTCTCTTTTTTATATATAGACACGGCATCACACCGGTTGAAGGCGTAGATTTTTTCTATTGTCGCCCCGAGATTTGTGTAACGCGCACTTTCCTTTTCGTCCGGCTAGATGAGAACTCGGATCATTGCTGCTTGTGATGTTGGGCTGCCAGGAAGCGTCGGTTGTAAAAAAAACACCTGACTTGCTTCGCCATATCTTGGATAAGTGAGTAAAGTCTCGAATATGAAGTGAAATGGGTTTATTGACATAGATAATCCCTGAAGGCATGGTATTCCGTTCGAGGATCTTGTTAAAGGGGTCGACTGGATGAAAGTCGGAGCCGTGGAAGACATTCCTGGATTGAAGGGAAGATACGTGCTGAAGGACTCGTATTAGCATAATCAGTTTATTCGGCCGCTTTTTCGTCGTCGAAGCCAACACAAACCCATGCTCTTCGCGCATTTGTAAAGGTGCGAACAATTCGGTTCGACCTTTTTCCAATACTTGCTGACGGTCTTTTTCTTTGAAAGCTTTCACGGTTCAACAAATCCAAGCGTTGATCGACTTGGCTCAAGCTTGCTCCTTGCCACTTCCAGAGCATGACCAGTCGCACATCTCAGATTCCGAAGTCGTCGTCGTCGTCGCTCCTCCAAGTCGTGCATTGCTATCCTGCGCTCCGTTTGTTTTGCTCGAGTCACCGTAATGAATGCCTCCGTCCATTCACTCGCTCTGCCCATTTGGACATGGTTGTTACCTCCTTGTGCATGTGTCAGTCATCACTCTACACTCGAGTAGTATAGAATCAAATGTGTATTCGTGGATTTGCCTATCGATTATCCACATAATTATGACGTTCATCACAAGACTTGCCCTAAATCTGATTTGAGTCCTTTTGGAGTTTTGATCCTAAGCTGTGCGAATGACAACACGCTTGGACCTGGCCGTCCAGCCGCCAGCGCCCTCGGAGTCGGATGTCCCTATGTAATTATGATCACCGATGATTTCAACTGATTCACGAGCTTTCAGGAGCATGACGGATCCGTCTTCCAGGTTCAGAGCAACCATTTGATACAGGCCGCTGCCCTTGCATTCCAACGTCCAACCATGAATACTATCGTCTCTCCGTCCGACTGGGGACCACTTTTTTCAGACGCAGTATCAGCAGAGCTCGAATATGCGGATTCATCAACGTCTACCAACGAATCGCAACCGTCCGATAGCTTACAATGCCCATTCTATGATCTGGATTCCGACGAGCTGTTGGAAGAGCTTTGGGAGGAGGGATTCAATAGGGAATTCAAGCCACCTTCCTATTGTCCCAAGGATCGAGGTATGTCGTTTGTTCTATCGGTGCTGCAGATACCATTCAACGGCATCGTTTACAGGAAACTATGTCAGGAGCTATGTGCTTTCGAACCTTAGGATTCAGGCGAAATCGACAAGGCTGAAAGCGGGGTGGAACATGGAAGCGCTGTGGGATGCTCTCCCTATTGAGTTGATTATCTCGGTATGAGGCTCTCCTTGACGCTGATTTCATACACTAATCGTTTCTTAGATCTTCGAATTCCTCCATCCAATAGATCTGTATCATGCAATCCGCGCGACGAAGGGTCTCCGAAGCTTCCTGCTAAACAAGAATTCCACCACTATTTGGAAGGAATCTTTCCTCAACCATCCCGACATTCCTTTCTACCCTCCCGATGTTTCAGCGCCGAAGTGGGCTTCTTTGATATTCGGTCCTGCAACTTGTGATGTGTGTCCTTCGTCCCAGCTCTGTATGTGTTTGGCATTCTTAATCTTACCCACTGCTCAGACTTGTGATTGCGGAAACTGCCTTGTTGACTACAATCTTCGCAAGAGGAAATGTCATGCCTGCATGGTCAGTGTTGATTTGTTTGCGACTGGCTCGTTATGCACGCTTTACTCTACGCAGGACGATTTTTATTTCGATGACGAGGAACTGTTAAATGCAATCCAACCTATAATTGGAGAATTCAAGATCAGCTAGAGAACCTCTGGAGCGTTGGGAAGAAAATTCATTTTTTCAGTACGACGCTTCCTTTCTGTATATATGCCGTCTTCTGACCAAAAATGATTAGATCCCTTTCTCTACGGCACCGAGGAAGACCACGATGAATTCGAAACTGACCCTAGATATTCTCTGAAGACATCACGGAACGAGCACACGAGATGCGCAAGTTCCTATTGAACATTCGATCTGGCGCTCCGGATGCGGAAGTCAATTACCAGACGTTTTTAAGTACACTGGGGCAGCCGTACAGGAACATATGAAGGTATTCCCCTCTTTCTGGTCCAAATATCACCATTCATCCCTTTCGTATCTTTCAAGCAAGCGAGACGCTGCGAGCAATGGGCACAGAACATTTATTCCTTGTGTGAAGGCACTTTCCTTACTTCCGTTTCTGCCTTCGCGCAAAGTTAGATTTTATTTTTCATGCTGTTTTCGCCTGTCCATACTGACCTTTTGTAGGCACAAAAAGCTTGTCTGAGGCAAGGACATGACCTCAGAGATGTGGACAAGCGCAAAACACCTTAGCTGGAGAATGGACCAGTTTAAGTACTCTGAGGTCTCGGATCCTGTGTTTAGCGAGTCGAGTGAGTTTCAATCGCTTGCTCTGCGTTTGCATCTCCTCTGATGTTTATTTATTATTCTTAATCGAAGAACTGCGGAGGTTTCTTCCAGACTTAGAATCGATACTTCAAGAATGCAGAACATTCCGCCTCTTTGTGGAGCGCTCTGAACGTGTCGATGCGCGGAAAGCATGCATCAGCGCGTTTTATTTCAAGACCACCAGGGAATCTCTAACTCGCGACCAGCGCCCTATCTGCCTCACCCGGAGAAGCTTTACACGCATCAATTCTTTGCGGATTACATCAACGACCCAAAAGAATCAGTGGATGAATTGGATGCGTCTGCTGAACGGGAGGTTTTGCGTTTCATCGAAACGTATGGGCAGAAAAGAAACGTCGATTACTCACGGTTCTGCTGGAGACGGGTCTTCTTCCAAGAGAGGCAACCAAGGATTCGAATCCTGATGATTTTCTAGTTCTGGCCGTTGCTGTCTTCGAGTGTTGCCTAAATTCGGTCTTTGTCGGCTGGGAAGATGCGGGTATTCACATTCAATGTTCGGCCGCAAATACAAATTCTGCGGCAATGTGGATTCTGCAGAATCATTCCGCTTCAGCGATACAGGCTACCAGGCCCTCAAGAACTTATCTGAGCTCCTTCACCTTGATCTCCGAGTTGCGCTAGCGAAGGATCTTGACACGATGAACAAGCGATTCGTCTGTAAGACGTGTAAATTCCATCGGCAAGCCGGGCTGCACGGCCTTCATGCCATGACCTGGCGGGAATGTGTGAGTGATTCATGCCTTTTCGATTCGTCATTCGGACTGCTCACCATCTATTATATCAAAACAGCTTACTCACGCAACGAAATTGCGGAGCATGTCACCGGAGGCTCCACGCCACGTTGTATTTGACTTCTATCCGACGCTCTAACAACGACTATTCTCGCTGTCGAGCGACCCTTTCCACCGTCTGCTGAAGCAAGTTGGGCATGCAAACACTGCCGTGTTTGGTTCGAGCCTGTAAAGAGGGCAGAAGTGGTCGCACATGTCAAGGCGGTGTAAGTTGTATGTTATCTATGTCAAAGACCTCTCGTTCTCAATCTTTTTCATTATAGACACGTCATCACACCGGTTGAAGGCGTAGATTTTGTCTACTGTCGCCCCGACATTTATGTAACGCGCACTTTCCTTTTCGTCGGGCTAGATGAGAACTCGAACCATCGTTGCTTGCGATGTTGGGCTGTCAGGAAGCTTCGGTTATGGAAGAAGACACCTGATTTGCTTCGGCATATCTTTGATAAGTCAGTAAAGTCTCGAATATGAAGTGAAATGGGTTTATTGACATAGATAATCCCTGAAGGCATGGTGTTCCATCTGAAGATCTTGTTGAAGGGGTCGACTGGATGAAAGTCGAAGCCGTGGAAGACAATTCCTGGGTTGAAGGAAAGCTGCGCGCTGAAGGAATTGTAATAGCATAAAGAATCTATTCAACAAGTTAAAATCGGGTGGGCATCGCTTATATGACTTCTTCATAAAATTGGCCTTGAATGCCTTGATCGTGTAAAGAAAGTGGCGGCGACTCTGGCGAGGCAACCTACTCGAGGCCTACATAGGCAAATGTGCCGTGTGACATCAGAGCCCTGCAAGCGTGACTAATGACTGGTTGGCAAGTCTATGGGCGTCCGAATTCCAGCGCTCAACGTCAACGTTGACGAAATCAACTTGATTCCAACCTTTTTACAAAATATGGAATCAACAACGTCGCCATCTTCGTCCATCCTTGTACCCGAGCTTATTGATCTCTTCATCTCGAATGTCGCTGCCAGGAAATATGACGAGCCATTGGATTGGATCCAACGACGTGATCTGGCCTCGTGCGGCCTCGTGTCGAAGTCGTTCTACCTCCCTTCCCGAAAATATCTTTTCGCAACCATAATATTTCGTATCAAGTTTGAACAATATCGGGGACAACATTTCCGGTTTGCTAGCGAACTGGATGGAATACTATCCTCAAACCCTATGCTACAAGAGCAGATACATCACCTTGTCATCAAGTATGTCGAGGAGTCTTCTGATCCTCCATATCGTGATCCATATAGGAATGCATCATTGGATACATACCTGGACTCTTCACATCGTGATGCATACCGAGAGCGCCAGGAAGCTCGGAAACTAGCTATGGTTGATGATTCCGGTGAAGAGAAGCTGCGCCGTATGATATCACTTCTTCCTGCTCTTAGAAAGTTATCCCTCGTCGGCAATTCATATCGCGTTCCTTGGGACGAAGCCGTGTTATCCCTCGTCGGCAATTCATATCGCATTCCTTGCAACGAAGCCGTGTTACTTATTTTGGAAGCCTTATCACTCTCCTGTCCTCATCTACACCGTCTCAGGTTCTCCCAGATGCACCATGTTCCTGACAGATTCATCCAACGTTGGCCAAAAGTGGACGACCTCGAGCTTGACCGTACGGATCTCGGTATCCGAGCAGGAGATCTAATTTCTGGTACCTTCAAGTTGAATGGCTTATCTTTAAAGGGTGCTTTTGGTGAGTGGAATTGGCAACTTTACACACCAATTTTCTGAGAATGTTCTTAGCGAACCATGTAAACTGGACGCTCTTGCTCTCGGACAGATGTTTCGAGCCTTGAAAAATCTCGATATTACCGAAGAAATGAAATCGGTCGACCTATTCCCGCAGATCGCTCATTTCTGATGCCCAAGGAAGACGAGTTGAACATCCGAAATATCTCCATATCGATCGATGGCTCCGTAGACTACATGCTCGAATTATTACAGATTCTTCAAGGACAAGAGAGATATGGTCACAAGTCGACACAGCATGGACAAGCCCGCAGTACTCCTTACTTGCAAGGGTCTCAATTCACATTTCACTTTATTTCCAGCGCCCGTACTCTTCCTGGATCCGGGACAAAGAAACCCTAAAACTCATTCAGAATGCTCGTCACGTCTTCTTCCCTTGGTATCTTCTTCACATCCATAGATCTTAATTTCTCTGTTAAGATTCATTTTACGAACCTTCATTTCGCATGGGACACTCACAGTGGTACTTCTGATATCGGCGTCTGAGTCAATTTCCATTCCACATAGATAATATTCTGGTAACCTTGGTAGTGTAGAGTAAGGTGAGAATATCATTGGCGCAAGTAAACACGAGTTTCATTTCTTGGGATGAAATAAGTCGTCGACCTTCGTCTTCATATCATCGCAAAGCTTGAAGAATAGTGATGTATACTGGCAAGCAGGGTCAGGCATTGTATCAAAGGCGGTCGAGGTTTGGATAGTGCAGCTTTGAGTTCTTCTACCACTTCCATTCCTTCAGCTCTTGGATCGTCGTTAGCATGGAAATTTTGCAAGCATAACAGGCTACTGGCTGTAAGGATGTCGAGAAATATGAATACGGAGGTCGCCCACTAGCCCTTGCCACCGCGGAGCTCAGCACAATTTTTGTAGCGTCTTCAAAATCGCGTCCCATGCATTTCGATAGGTAAGCTAAAAATCCAGAATATGAATTTTTGTCGGACTCGAGGCGACACTAGATAAGTAAGCCTACCCAGGGAATAACGTAGCGATATGGTAATTGTTCGACCACCTTAATCGTTGGTAATCTTGCTAAATGTGGGGCAACCTCTTTGATGAGTTTTAAATGACCGTGCTTGGCTGCGTGAGTTAAAATTTCGATGGGATATTCGGCGAGGAATTGCCTATCCAATACATACTCGAGTGAGCAACTGGAAACGCACTTCATACCCTTGCACTAAACTGGATAACACGCACCTCATCTGCATTTTGCAAACATTAATCGCAGAAAACACCTCATACTTCTCCGCCGCTTCCGCCAGTTCCTCGAGTTCGTTAAAGTCGAGCTCTTCGACATCCGGATGTCTTCTCGGGTGTACAAATCCAAACAAGATGCGCAAAACACGACAGGGCTCAGTCAAATGAACCATTTCTCCGAATGTGTCGAATTCTGACCCGGGAAACGCTCCAGTGTTCGCCTCGAGGAACTTTCTCTGCATCTGAAAATGAACGCCATCTGAAGAGCAAAACATGACGTCGGCATCTGCGTCTATGACTATTTATTGTGATTTAATCAACATTTCCGTTCGATGTAGAAGTAAATGACTACACACATAAGAATCTATACCTGCTGGAGATGCTGATACTTTGTTGTCGGGCTACATGTTCTTATCGGCCGATATCTCGAGACCTTTCCAAACTTCGAGTAGTTCGGACATCCACTATATGGGAGGAAGAAGAGTGTGGGGTATCGATTCAGGAGCACAGTATAAATGTGTTGGAGTCATAAGCTCTCAGATAAAGAAAACAGCTCAAGAATGCCAGTGTACAATTCTGACGAGAGTTGGCAAGAACAACGATATGAAAGCTGTGGGAAAGCTGTGTTCGCCAGTTACATACAATTTCACAGGGTCAGGGTGCCTGGTTGCTCTGCAAGTAAGTCAAGTTCTTGTACTTCGACAAAGACATCCGAAATACTCCGTTATGTTGGGAGCGTAATAAAAAGGAGGTTAGAAGCAAAATATCAGTGGAGTGAATGCAATAAGAGCATCCAATCAATGGATTTCATTCTATTCCTCGGGGGAGCACTGTAATAATATATACTGTAAGAATTGTAAAATGGTCCTGACATCCAGTCGCTTTCGATATGCAAATGCCAAATTAGAATATATCATCATGCAAGACCAAGAACCTTTTCAACGTTATCATGGCGAGGAAGCATCTTGATGCGAAAGGGAACTGGAGATCGGCCAGATAGTCCGTCATATTCCTTCAAATCTATCTTCTCTTCAGGGATTTCTTCCATTCTGAAGGCCCAAAGCATGCGGGCAATAGCCAGGAATACTTCCCGCTCCGCGACCCACATTCCTGGACAGATCCGGCGGCTACACAAGACCATGGTCTTAGTACGGAAAGGATAAAGGATTGTGAGCACCTTACCCAACACCGAATATCCAATGATCCCTCTCGTTCGGATTGGCCAAGTTGGCCGATTCAGACGAGAGTGTCGAATCGTTGATGTAGCGTTCGGATATTTATATCTCAGCGCTTAGCGCCAAATGAGGTTATTTTTGAGCGGTAAAACTCACCTCAAATGTTGAGGATCTCGATGCCTCTGAGGATCGTGGTGCATGGTATACTATATACAATATTGAATAATTGAGAAAAATGCAGAGAAATTTTAAACCTTAGACGCACGGTATTTAGACAAGAACAGTGTCTTTGGGAATAAATTGACCGCGGTACGTGAAGTCTTGAGAGCTGACATGGGGCGTTCCGAGCCAGAAAGGATTGTGGGTGCGCTCAACCTCCTGCAGACAGCAAACAATCAAATTATGCAGGAGTAAGGATACGTATTGTTTACTTTATTATTGCATGGATGTACGGTAGATCTTTCTCATCGTCGATTGTTGGCAGACGGTTTCGTCCAACAATGCCATCGAGCTCTGCGTGCGCCTTTGCCTGAATTTCGGGATAGGCAGGTATGAGTGCAGAGAACCACTGCATAATTGAAGCCGTCTGGTAAGAAAGAATATCAACTGATGCACAATCACAAATGCGACTGCTTGCTAACCGTTTCGACACCTCCAATCATGAATCCGGAGCACATAATGGTTATGTCTAGATCGTCGAGCCCCTGTTTGTCCTTGGCTTCGAGAAGAGTTTTGACGACACAATCCGGGACTTCATCGCCACGTTTCATTCTCTCGTCGATGTCGTTGATCATCCCACCGTATGTCGCGACCAGGTCTGCGTGTAATTTTTGGCTGCGAGTCTTCATATAAGTGGGGACATTTGGAGGATAGGCAAAAAATCGACGAGATTGGACACTGGACCGGTGCAGTTCCTGCTCGGGTAATTATTAGTAGGTGGATACGTTAAACGTGTGGTCCAACAACTGACATAAATTCTCGGGAAAGGCGCAGGGCTTCGGCCACAAGAGGATGTCAATGGTGTCCGTGCGCATACCGAAAGTGATCGTCAACATGTTGTTGAGGGAGCAGCGACCGGCGTGTGGCTGTGGGTTTATCGGAAGCTGGCCACCTTGACTGTGAGAGTATAGGTCGTGAACGAGTACCGTGGCCTCATAGTCAAGGACGTTCGTGTATCCGTCAACGGCAGTCTTGTTGAGCCAAATCTTCGCCAATCGACGGTGGGTCTTCCTATTTGCAGCGCAATCAGGATTGATAGTTTTCAGTTATATATATAAAATAAGCTTGCCAGCGATTGTTGTATGGCGTGACGGTAATTCCCCGCCCGACAAATATGATTTGGGATTTGAGGAACATCTCTTTCCTCGAAGAGAATATGGAGCCGTTGGTGACCATCAAATCCTTT
This sequence comes from Pholiota molesta, assembly GCA_014925825.1. Lineage (NCBI taxonomy): Eukaryota > Fungi > Basidiomycota > Agaricomycetes > Agaricales > Strophariaceae > Pholiota > Pholiota molesta. The sequence continues at coordinate 39,676 of JACGCK010000131.1, forward strand.
GCGATCTGAGGGTCGGAAATAATCATGAAGAGCTGGTTTCCGAGCCATAGAGAATAGAGGGCGCCAAATTCATGAGCCCAGTTATCAGCGTAAGCTCTGGGTAGTTCGTGAGGAACGGAAAGGATCCTGGAGGTGGAACATCAGGAGAATGTCAGCAGCGGAGATCTTAAATTTGGCTTGGACCACGTACCTAAATGGGAAGACCAACTGGGCCGTTGGGTATCGAATTGCCCTTCTCGTCGGTGAGAGATTCGTGATAAAGATCCGCGACGCAGGTACACACTATGGACAAAGGGAGGTCCATAGGAAGACGGAGATGCCTCTATCAAGTCCGCTACCGTGAAAATCGCTGGACTGAGCAATGGCTTCTACGCTGGTGTTATTCATTTCGGATATACGATGAGTATAATCTTCTTGATCCTCCACTATTTATCAACTTTCAGTTTTGCTGATGTCTACAGTTTTGGAATGCAATTGCTGTGATTGAATGCATAATGAATTATCAAGTTTTCCATGCTCCGGGCAGCACTGGTACACTATGCTGTGCATACACTTGAGTTCCATGCAAGATCTACATGGTACAAAGTTACTTTGACGTGCGCCATAATTGCGGCTTGCCAATGTGTGCACTCGCCCGACAATTCTTCTGGACGCCACATGTATTTCAATATGGCACACAAATGCATATGTTCTGGTTGCCGAAATCAATGTAGAGAAAACCCAGATGACAGACAAATAGCCATATTCTACCTCCTTTTTGCAGCTGGCGCAGGGTAATAGCGCGCCAAAAAGACGCCCTTCGACTCTGTCATTGGTCGTCTAGATTTATCAGCCGGCCTCACCATAAGATTGTCCTTTGGGACGACCACCCTCATCCTCAGTTGCGGAGACTCATGCGAAAACACATCATCCGTGCAATAAATAAATTAGGGAATTGGACATGTCCAATTGTCCAGAAAAAATCCGAAACAAACGTTCCACAGCCCTAGTCTCCTGAAGCAGACTCCGATATGATATCAATGTTGATGATGAGTCGATCAACTACCATATGGACCATGGGCGTCTATCGCCAACATGCACACCAAATGCTCGATTCCAATCCGTTTCCTACGTCAATCGAAATGCTCCTTCGACTCTGTCATTGGGCGTTTAGATTATCAGCAGCGGCCGCAGCCATAACATTGTCCTTTGGGCGACCATCCTCATCCTTCAGTTGGTGCGGAGACTCAGGTGTAATAAATAAATTAGAGAGGCGAATATCTGAGCACTTTGTCTGTGTCCTTCTGATCCAATGAGTCAATACACCTCCTCAGAAAAGAAGAAACCGAACAAGTGTTCCACAGCCCTAGTATCCTCAAGTAGAATCCAATATGATATCAATGTGTTGGAATTATAAAGCGCTGTGCGAGCGCGCGCTTAAATGCACTAAGCACCGCGGCGAAGAATCCCATTATGGTTTGATTCTATTCTCACTTTTATTTTCGTTCTTTTGCAAACATTTTCTGCATTCTGTAGTACACATATTACAAAGTGTTCTAGTTACGAAGTAGTCATCCATTTGCCTCAGGAGCTCATGTAGCAGTGGAGTCTGCCCCGAGCTGGCCGAGCCTCGATTCCATTCAGTAGCACAGCCTCCTGTCCGCTCTCGCCGTCGCGTGCTCAGGCCGCGCTCGACGCGCTATCCAGCCCACGCATCCTAAATAGGCTGACTGGCCTCCTCCAACGCGGGCGCTTATTGCAACACAATGGTGATCCTGAGTCGATCAACTATCATATGTCAGGAACACGGCCCTCGGGCGTCTACGATGCACTGGCCGCCACATGCACACCTCCTCCGGTCCCGTCCGTTTCCCATGTCACTATGTATGTCAATCTGACCCGCAGCCTACGCTAACCTTATGTAGATGACGCCGGGTCCTGAGAGACCTACTACATATACCCAGCGTGTCAATGGAGAGCAGGTTATTCCTCCCATGCATTTCTTCAGAGGCGTTATGTCCTCGATGGGTGGTTAATCTATCGGCTGTCGGGTCGAGATGTTAAATGGAGAGCCTGCATAGGAAGTAAGGGAAAAAATGGACTTCATCGTTGGTTTTGGACAGACGTACTAGTAAGTAGCGCCACTTACTAGTACGGCTCGATGTATGCGTCAGTTGTGGCCGACATCCGTTGGCGTCTGAGAAAGCTAAATGAATGTGTATTTTGGGTGTAATTGAACGTCGGGGACGAAGATCCCATGAACTGCTCTACTCGGGTCTACTTGGCAGATACCTGACAACTTCGAAGTTCGCGCATAGAGTAGCGCTCAAAGAGCTTTTTCTTTTTTCAATTGAAATCCATTTACCTAGGCTGAGAACAGAAGCTGAGAAGCTGCTCGGCGAGTGTATTTTCTTGTGCTCTGAAATCGTTCCGGCGCGATGCATATGTATTCCATTCTGCATGTAGATCACATCCGAGCACCGTGCATCTTCTGCAACCCTAATAATCATTTTAACACGTAGTGACAGCTTGCGCAATGGGGAAAGGGACAAGTAAATAGATTTCAGATATGGCAATGCCACATCGTCAATCAAACGCGGACGTCTGTTTCTCTCCCGTCAAACTGCCGCCGTCCGTCTCTCTCCCGTAAACTGCCGCCATCCGTTTCTCCCCGTTACGCTTCCAGAGTCGGGGTGGCGCCCGCAGTGGCGCCCGGTGTGGGCTCCGCACCCGGGGCGGCCTCGGCGCGAACCAGAAGACGGGGTATCTGCGCTGGATGTTGTTCGTGATCAGCGCCACCGCGAGCGCGAGCGTGGAGGACAGGAGGACGACGGGGAGGTAGTACCAGCCCATGTCGCGGATGTCCGGGTTGACAGCGGCGAGGAGCGCCGTCGCGCCTGTTCCGTGCGCGGGGGTGTGATCAGTGCACTGTGCAGACAGGCGTGTATGTTTTGGACTTGCCTGCAGGGGGGTGCGTGGTGCCCGTGATCTGCATGATCACCACCGCCGTCGCGCAGGAGAGCGAGCCCGCGAGCCAGAGCAGGCTCTGGAAGCGCGCCTCCGTCGGGAGGAGGTGGAACAGCTTGGTGATGCACACGCCCGTCAGCGCGCCGAGGAAGTGCCCGCCGAAGAGGCTGCGCGGCTGCGCGAGCGGCGCGTCCACCGCGCCGTAAATCAGGACCGCGCTCGCGCCCTAGCGGAGCCGTCAGGGGGCCTCCCGGCAGCGGGTAAAGATGGATGGGGCACGTACGTAACTGGCGATGACGGTCGGGACGCCGCGCTCGATGAAGTAGTGCGCTTGCCCGAAGACAGCTTGCAATAGCGAGATCCCCCCGAATGCGCCGATGAAGGACCAGAGGTAGATGATGTAGTCGGGGCGCTTGGGCGGAGGGCTGCTGCGGTAACCTAGGAGTCGTGACAAGAATGGTGGAAGTGGAAGTCGGGAACTGAGCTCCACTTCCTCTCGACTTCCACTTTCCCACATCGACTTCCCCTTTCCCGCCCATTGCCTGGGCCGCCTTGCATCCCGCCATCCAATGCCACCCCGACGCGTCACCCGAATGACAAGCAATGCCACGCATGTCCCTCCCCTCCCGACGCGTTGCCGACCCGCGTCGTCGCTGAACACGAGGACTTCAAAGTTGTAGACAATTTTCTCATGTAGAAGTAGATGTAAGGTATCTTTTGCACTTGAATTGAAATTTTTTGGATGGCTGCAGCAGTTTTCGCGCACTCAACTTAGTTCATTCATTGTATGACCTCAAATTTCAAGTGTAGATTAGGTATCTATGGCCCTGAATTTTCTGAACAAAGAAAGGCGGGAGGAGGGCGGGTGGACCGTTGGGATAACCAAGTCAGTAGCCAAGAGGGCGGCGCGCGGCTCTTATACGGCGACGCCGTGCGCATCGCCGCGCCCTCGCTCTCGTTGTCAGTAGCTGCCGCGTACGCCGAGTTCCACTTTCCCGTGACCTACCATCACTTCCACTTGCCATTTTCTCACTCCCACTTCCACCACTCTCGTATATACTCCGTAACCTAGCCAGCGACTGATCACTGGGGGAAGTCACGAAAGTCGATTCGGAGAGGCTATCTCAATGGTATGTATGTCTATGTATGTCTGTGTTCAAACTTCAATAGAAAAAAAAAATATCATCCCTTGAGGGTCGAAAGGAGCGGATGGGATGTGTCACTGTCTGAGTCTAGTAGTCTACTAGTGCTATGATTCTATGTCAAAAACAAAACAAACAAAAAACACAAGTGAAATCAAAACAACAGTAATATAATGTGGACCGTCATACACCGAAGGGGAGTCGAACCCCTGCCGCTTGCTTGGAAGGCAAGCATGATAACCGCTTCACCATCGGTGTGGATAAAGAAGAAAGAATTGTGGAATTTATATTGGATTGACCTGTCGCCCTGCCTCGAAATTCCTTGAAGCAAACTTCCTCAATCCGAACCATTTATACTGCGTAACGAAAAGAAGAACATGGTGAGAGATCTTGGATCATATCCAATCTTTTTTTCGCGATTCCGTATCCTTCCGTATCCATTCTTGGAAGTTGGCCCACCTGATCGGAGCCGCCCGGCTACGGCGAGAGGCAAGACCCTTCTGACCAATTTGCTCGGAGCAACTCTGCTCAACTGTATTCATGGCTTCCAACGAAAAGCCCGCACCATCTTACTCACACTCCTTCCACAACCCGCGTGCATCGGTCGCATCGCCCCTCTATTCCAAACGGCGAGGTTGCTTTTAACAGGTGTGTTGCATAAATGGACTCAAGCCCATCACAATTTAAAATTCAACTTTAGCGCGTATTGCCATCTTTTAGCGTTTGAACTTAGTTTGAACCCACATACATACATACATACCATTGAGATGGCCTCTCCGAACCGACTCTCGCGACTCCCCCCAGTGATCAGTCGCTGGCTAGGCTACCGCAGCAGCCCTCCGCCCAAGCGCCCCGACTACATCATCTACCTCTGGTCCTTCATCGGCGCGTTCGGGGGGATCTCGCTATTGCAAGCTGTCTTCGGGCAAGCGCACTACTTCATCGAGCGCGGCGTCCCGACCGTCATCGCCAGTTATGTACGTGCACCATCCATCTTAACCGCTGGCGGGAGGCCCCCCTGACGGCTCCGCTAGGGCGCGAGCGCGGTCCTGATTTACGGCGCGGTGGACGCGCCGCTCGCGCAGCCGCGCAGCCTCTTCGGCGGGCACTTCCTCGGCGCGCTGACGGGCGTGTGCATCACTAAGCTGTTCCACCTCCTCCCGACGGAGGAGCGCTTCCAGAGCCTGCTCTGGCTCGCGGGCTCGCTCTCCTGCGCGACGGCGGTCGTGATCATGCAGATCACGGGCACCACGCACCCACCTGCAGGCAAGTCACCCACACAAAATTGCGCACAGTACACTGACCACACCCCTGCGCATGGAACAGGCGCGACGGCGCTCCTCGCCGCGGTCAACTCGGATGTCCGCGATATGGGCTGGTACTACCTCCCCGTCGTCCTCCTGTCCTCCACGCTCGCGCTCACGGTGGCGCTGATCACGAACAACATCCAGCGCAGGTACCCCGTCTTCTGGTTCGCGCCGAGTCCGCCCCCGGGTGCCGCAGCGCCGCCTGCGAAGCCCACACCGGGCTCCACTGCGGTCGCCACCCCTGACTCTGGAAGCATGAAGGGAGAGAAACGACCGGCCGCAGTGTGATTGATGATGTGGTACTGCCATATATGAAATCTATTAACTTGTCTCTTTGCAACTGATGAACTAATTGTACAAGCTGTCACTACGTGTTAAAATGATTATAAGGGGCTGTAGAAGGAGTGCTTGGTCGATGTATGTAGCTATTACATGTAGAATGGGATACATAGTAAGACATAGTAACATACGTATCGAGCTACGGTTGAATGGTTTCAGAGCACAAGAGCAAATTGTCACGAAATTATGGGGTCGAAAGGAAAATGTTCATAGGCATATGTGCACAAGAAGCACTGTTGAACGAAAAACATCTGTCAATCGTGTGCTTCAGAAAAACATGAACGAAGTTGACTGACTTAAACTGCCAATTCCAACGGGGTACTTAAGTAACGTCTGTGACATGTGACTGGGATCAACGCGTCAATAGCGCGTCGACCTTGCGTCGACCATGTCTCCTTTTATTCGATCCCACCTTCCGCCCGATTCACAATGATACCCAACTCCTCGAACATCCCAGTCTCGCTGCATTGATGCAATCCAGACACCCTGGCGAATTTGGTGAGTTTCATTTCCTGCTTCAGGAACTCCACGACTGATATCACGCGCGGCCACTAGTAGCACGGTGTGTGGGGGTAATGCCAGGCGCAATGTCGTCGACTAGTTTTTTTTTTTTGGATTAGCTCGGGCGTTTGCGGAGATGGGAAGGGCGTGTACCATCGCCTTCCCTACGCTTGCGAGGAGACTGTTTATGCGAGAGATTGGAAGTAAGGGAGTAAAAGACGATGATGGGAAGAAGACGCGACAGAATTAGATTGTGGTGCCAGGAATCAGGATACGACAAGTTTTTGGTATTGGCGAGGTGCGAGGTACCTTTGATATTGGTGTGTCCTATTCCCGCATCTATCTCTTTTTGGATACAACTAATCGCTATCATATACCTAGAGGTGAATCCGTTGAAAAATATACAGCAAAACAGCCAAACAACATAGCTGGATTGCATGTTGAGGCTCTATGCCCAACTACGTAGCCGTACTTGAGCCGAACCGCGAAAGCACGATCGCAAAGTTGAAAGGAGCCTTGTAGCTCTCATCCAAGTATCACAATACTTATACCTAGGCTCAACTGTCGTCAAGGGCATTCCTGTTTTTATGCATAATTCACACCATCATCGTCAAACACTGACAGAGACTGACAGTCACGTTAACAACCATCGGAATTCCGCACTTCTCGGTCATGTCCAAATCGTGTCAAGCTCGTGTAAAACGTTTTGGAAGTTGTTTTGCACTTTTCTTGTTGTCTTTCTCCCAGCATGGCCAGTAGCGCGATCTATCGTGATTTGCTCTTGAAACACCTACACGGCTTGCCTTTATGGATTCCCGATCCTGACGAGAACCTCGAAGGGCACAAAAAACAAGGCATCAGCATCGGCGACCTTGGAATCCTTAAGGAGGATGGTGGATTCGAATATCTGTTTAACATACATGTCGACGCAGATCACTCGGTCAACAAGGACATGGTCATCCCTGCATCATTTACGCCTCTACCTCTGCCCAGGACCTCGAAACACGCATACCATGATCAGAAAGCTTGCATTACGCAAAACGCTAAGTTCGAGATGGGGGGTACTGTCGCAGGGGAAGTAAACCTCGGGTATGTGACTGGTCATTCATCATTCTACCCTGCTCATCTTCTGCATAGGCTAGGAGCTGGCGTCGAAGTAGAGTTGGACTTCACCACAACCGATGAACGTGCCGCAATGCTTTACCTTCCTCATGGCGCCGATCGCGAGGATGTGATTGCCCGTGGGCTTTACAGGGAATACGCCGCCCGGTATGGCAAGTCGTGGTACAAATTTTTCAATGGAGAGCTCAAGTATGAAGCACGGAACAATTCCTTATATTTGGTGACCGGTTGCGATAAGAGTGGTTCATGGGCACTTGCAGCTGGGTCGCCACAAACAGGTAGCTCAGTTCGGTTCAGAATCAAGGCTGGGCCACCAGCTGTGGCTTCAGTGACTGAGGGCTTTCATGTGTCTTGGAGTAACACGGGTGGGGTGGAAAGGCGTCATTATCCACCATCAATGAAGGACAGCGTGGAAGTCAAGAACCAATGCGTCTTCGTTCGAGGACTGACCATAGCTATTCGTACAAGTTGGTTTACAAAGCCGCTGCGGGGCAAGGTGGAGATCAATGAAATCAATACTTCAACGCAATCCTTCCCAGGTGCTGGCAAAACGTACCATTTGGATCTACGGCCACGCAGAGTTCAGCATCCAGAAATTTGACTCGATCATCGCTGCCTAGCCTTGGCGAAGGATCAGATCAAGGACGTGATGCAACATACCTCTATGATTCTGAGAATATATCGGGTGTCCTGGTTGAGGATTATCCTAAATCTCCGAAGGCGGTCAGTTTTCTTTTTATAAAGGCATATAAACTACCTAAGTTTGATGTTAGGTTTTGAGTCCTGGCTCGTATATCTGCGAACGTCTTCTATCTACCGTAAGTAATCACATCTGCTTTGTTTTCCTTGCGAGTACAGACCTTACCTTGCCTCAGCGACGATATCTTAACCTCGTCATAGTCCACGACAACGACTGGATGACAGCGGTATCTAGCGATGATGAAACTGTGTTCACTTCTGACGGAACAGACTATGAATGCCTCACGACTCACGCTCTTCATAAATGCCACTTACAAGTTACTCAGGGTAAGTGGGTTCAATCCTTTGTCTTTGCATTGTAAGGGTGTTGACGGTCTTCAAGGGATGACTCTGCTACTTCGAAGGCCGTATCACGATCTTGCCACAACCATCGAGGGTGCTTTCCCAGAACTTCTCAGTGCACTGAAGGATAAGGATCAGTTTGTTAGGATGACCGCTGCCTTACTGATCGGCGAATTTTCGAAGCAATGTAAGGTTTCGTTATTAGTTTCAGTGTCTGTCTTGACCTGGACTCTATAGCTCACCTCAGTGCAGCCTTGAAGGATGCTATTCCCATAGCTGTAGGCTTACTGAAGGAGGGAGAATCAGATGATCATTATGCCGCTGCCTCAGCGGCAGGGGAAGGTTCAGGTCAACGTAAGGTTTCTTGATTAATTCTTACGCTCATATTAACTATTATGCCCCAGCGTACCCCGTGAGGGGCATACAACGTGCCGTGATAGATCTGCCAGATTTACCGAAGGAGAATGCATTGGACGTTCACTATGATGCAGAGTTGGCCGTTTTTGACCACAACTTTCCGGTGGTCCGCGTCCTAGAGGACATCAAAAAAAGTCTCGCTTCACTGAAGGACGAAGGTCCATACAGGCATATGCATGCTGTCTCAATGATCACTCAATTTTCGAAGCAGCGTAAGATTTCTCTACTGATCTATTTGCCTTCCTTAATCACAACTTTCCAGCCGAGCTTGTCATGGCTATCAAGGAGTGCCTTCCAGATGTCCTCAATTTACTACTAAAGGACACAGATTTAAGTATTCGTAAGGAAACACTCTCAGCAATTGCTGAATTTTTGAAGCAATGTAAGATTACCCCATTAATCTTTGTGCCTGTCTTGATCTCAACTCTCCAGCCGAGCTCGTCATGGCTATCAAAGAGGGCATTTCAGATGTCTTCAATCTACTGAAGGACATAGATCCTCAAGTTCGTGGGATGACTGTCTCAGCAATTGCTGAATTTTCAAAGCGACGTAAGATTTCTTTATTGATCTCTGTGCCTGTTTTGATCTCAACTTTCCAGCCGAGCTCGTCATGGTTATCAAGGAGGGCATTCCAGATGTCCTCAATTTACTGGAGGATGAGTACAATAGTGTTCGTGAGGCAACAGTCTCAGCAATTGGTGAATTTTCGAAGCAATGTAAGATTTCTCTATTGATTTTTTGTGCCTGTCTTGATCTGAATCTTCAGCCGAGCTCGTCATGGCTATCAAGGAGGGCATTCCAAATCTTCTCAATTTACTGAAGGACAAACATCATTCACACATTCGTAAGGCAGCTGTCTTAGCAGTCGCCGAATTTTCGAAGCAGTGTAAGATTTCTTTTTTGAGCTCTGTGCCTGAATTGATCTCAACTCTCTAGCCGAGCTCATCATGGCTATCAAGGAGGGCATTCCAGATGTCCTCATATCAGTAAAGGACATGGATTATGAGGTTTGTAAGGCAGCTATCTTAGCGATCGCCGAATTTTCGAAGCAACGTAAGATTTCTTTATTGATCTCGGCACCTAAATTGTTCTCAACTCTCCAGCCGAGCTCATTATGGCTAGCAAAGAGGGTTTTACGGACATTCTCAATTTACTGGAATCAGTTTATGGTCAGGTTCGTGAGGCAGCTGTCTCAGCGATGGCCGAATTTTCGAAGCAACGTGAGATTTATTGATCCCTCATGATCCCTGTGCTCGATTTGATCTCGACTTTCCAGCCGACCTTGTCATGTCCGTCGAGAAGTGCATCCCGGACATTTTCCTTTTCCTGAAGGATAAAGATCAGAGCATTCGTCAGACAGCTATCAGAGCGATCGGTGAATTCTCGAAGCAGCGTAAGTTTTTTTTTTCAGTTCCTATGCCAATCTTTAATCTGCGATGTCCAGCCGACCTTGTCATCGCCATTGAGAGCGCCATGCCAATTCTTCTCACTGCTCTGAAGGACGAGAATTCTGATGTTCGTGCTGATACTATTTCTGTGATTCATGAGTTGTACAATCAGTGTATTATTTCCATGTAGCCGTACGAAGGGGTCTTTGGTGTTCACATCTCTCGAAAATAGTATGGAATCATTGTCCGAAACTGTTGTGGTGTTCAGCAGTAAACAAGGGCAAAGTCGAAGGAAAGATGTCTGGCAATCGCCCGTCGTCGAAGGAACAGATGAGTAGCGCTGACATGCCTCAAAATCAACATGAAAGAAGTCGTTGACTGAAGCTGCCATGGTATTCAGTAGCGGGTTAGAGTACAATGCTAGGGATCGGACCGACGCGTAGAACACGCGAATCTCAAGCTATCTTGACGTCAGTCGCAGCGGCGCCCGTCGTGCGTTTAGCCTTTGCCCGCTGTTTCTTCGCTCTCGCTTTCGCCGCCTTGCTCTGCTTGCGTATCGCGGGAGGCTGGTAGCTATTCGCGGATCGACAGTATGTCAGCCTCCGAAAGGGATGCAAAAATAAAGGCGACGCGATGCTTACGAGGCGCCTTCCAGGAGCAACTCGGGGCGCTCGACCGTGGATAAGGTTATGCGCATAAATGGGGTCTGGAGCTGCTTCGGACTGCGCATGCCTCGGTGAATGAGGGATCGAGTGGGGAGTGACGGAGAAACACGCACTGGGTACCATCTGATAGACACTGAGAAAAAATAGTAAAGACCATCTACGAGGTAAGTCACTGTCCATTAATAAAAATACATTCCGAAGGTTGATACAAAGCTGCGCATAATAACACAAATAGAAGACCAAAATATAGACCTAGCATTGACTCGATAAGCACAAGCCACAAGAAAAATCATCGACACTCACCTCATAAATTATAATCCATAAATACCCAATCATTCCTCCATCCGACTGTCCTCTTCCGGATCCACGGACCCCTGCCGTCCTTCCACCGCGTCCAAATCCCGTTTGACCACACCCACCGCGGCCACGGCGCGCCTCAGCTCCTCCCCACTCCCCACCGCAGCCGCCGCCCGGTCAATCTTGTCCACCGCGCCATGCCCGACGCCCGCGCCCTGCTGCAGCTCGCTCCGCACGAGCAGGCGCCCGAGCGCCCAGTTCATGTACCCGCTCCGGCTCGTCTCCCACTGGCGCTTCCCGGGCTCCGCGAGGTCGACGGCGGGCGGGACGTCGAGCACGGGCAGCGCGGCGAGGGTGGTGTACATGGCGAGGAACTTGGGCGGCAGCGCGTGCAGCGTGTCGAGGGCGGCGCCGTCCGGGGAGGCGAGGGCGCTGAGCTGCGCGAGACGCGTCTCCGCGTGCGCGAGCTGGCGCGCGCTGGTCTTGACGCTGCGTTTCAGCAGTCTGTTCAGCTTGCGTTGCTGAGAACGCGTCGGATCAGACGTGTGCACCGATAGGATGATGCGCGAAGCCACGTACCCCGTCCAGGCGCTTCCTCAGCTCCTCCACCTCGTCCATCGCGTCCTGCTCCTGCTCCGGCGTCGCGGTCAGGTCGAGCCCCTCCTGGTGCGGCAGCACCACGGGCAGGTCCGCGGGGATCATGAAGATGTTGCGCAGGCACCACGCCTCGAAGAAGTCGAACGCGATGTCCGTGTGGTACTCGAGCAGCGTCTGGAACGCGACGAGGCCCTGCTCGACCTCGTGCGTCGTCGCGTCCTCCTCGCCCTGCGCGTCGGCGGCGCCGGCGGGCGCGTGCGCGTCGCGCTCGTCGGCCCACTTGTTGAGGAACTCCTCCATGCCGTTGACGCCGTCCTGGACGGCGTTGTTCGCGATGTTGATGATGTCGTCGAGGAGGAGCTGGGGCGAGAAGCCGAGCGCCTCGCAGAGGAGAAGAGGCGGGACATTTTGGGTCGTGGGCGCTGGCTGGAGCGCTTGCTGGGTGCCTGGTGGCATGGTACTTGAGAGTGAAGACAGGGCGGAAGGAACGTGCGGAACGCGCTCAACAGCGGACGGAGGGCAATAGCATCGAAATAAAACTAGAACAAACAACGCCCTTAAGACGCGACTGATGCTGTCATTTCAACTCGACTTTCATTTCAACTGCAACGCAGACATTGTATCCATTCTGTTACCATTGTTTCCTTAACTTAAGAGCTCATATTTACTATGGAAGACGCTATGGATACTCTTCCTGATGCTCCATCCCGACAAGAAAAACACATCCGGATCACCCAGCACGGAAAAATGAAGTCCTGGATAACCGCCTCCCTGCAATTCCTCGAGGTACGAATCCATCGCATCTTTCGTCGCATGATTCCTGATCTTATACCGCAGACCCACCAGAGGGCGACAAGTCGCTCACGCTACATACCCTCCCCCACCGCGCGAACACCCCAGCTATTCCAGAACAACCCGGCGAGAGCGAGACCGCACCCGGCATCACCCCACAGACCGCGTCGTTGGCGACGAGCGTCGTGCCGCGCCTGATCTCCGTCGTCGAGATCCTCAAGCGGGAATACATGAAGCTCCTAGACAGCACCAAGTCGGCCAGAGCGATTGGACTGCATCAATATAATGAATTTGGGACGCTCGAGGAGTTGGGTATCGTCGTGGATCGAACAAAAGATGAGGCTGGAGGAAAGGAAACAAACGAGCAGGGAATGGCTTCCATTGCGGAAGAGAGACGGTCAAAGGAGATAATCCAAGCGCTTAGTGGAAAGAACCAGTGCGTGTTTCTCCGTCACTCCCACTTGATCCCTCATTCACCGAGGCATGTGCAGTCCGAAGCAGCTCCAGACCCCATTTATGCGCATAACCTTATCCACGGTCGAGCGCCCCGATTTGCTTCTGGAAGGCGCCTCGTAAGCACCGCGTCGCCTTTATTTTTGCATCCTTTCGGAGGCTTACATACTGTCAACCACGAATAGCTACCAGCCTCCCGCGATACGCAAGCAGAGCAAGGCGGCGAAAGCGCGAGCGAAGAAACAGCGGGCAAAGGCTAAACGCACGACGGGCGCCGCTGCGACTGACGTCAAGGTAGCCTGAGATGCGCGTATTCTAAGCGTCGGCCCGATCCCTAGCATTGTACGCTACTTAATACCATGGCAGCTTCTGTCGACGACTTTTTTCATGCTGGTTTTCAGGCATGCCAACGCTACGTACTTATCTGTTCCTTCGACGACGGACGATTGCTAGACATTTTTCTTTCGGCTGTGCTCCTTGTTCACTACTGAACACCTTGACAGTTTCGGATAAATGATTCCATATATTTTCGAGGCATGTCAACATTGAAGACATAAGGCTACATAGAAATAATACACTGCTTGTACAACGCATGAATCACAGAAATAGTTGCAACGCGAACATCAGAATCTCCCTGCACTAAAGAAGTCATAAGAATTGGCATAGCACTTTCAATGGCGACGACAAGGTCGGCTGGACATTCAAGATCAACAATAGGCAAAGGAACTCAAAGAAACACTTACCATGCTTCGAGAGTTCACTGATCGCTTTGGTAGCTGCCTCACGGATGTCCAGATATTTATCCTTCAGGAGTCGGAAAATGTCTGGGATACTCATCTCAATGGTCATGATGAGGTCGCCTAAAAAGTCGAGATCAAGACGGGCACAGGGATCAAAAAAAAGGTATCTTACGTTGCTTCGAAAAATCAGTGATCGCTAAAACAGCTGCCTTACGAACCTCAGAATTCTTGTCCGTCAGTAAATTGAGAATATCGGGGATGCCCTTCTCGATGGCCATGATGAGGTCGGCTGTACAGTAGAGATCAACATGGCGGGCATGGCAAGGGGCATGGGGATCAATAAAAATTCTTACATTTCTTCGAACATTCAGCAATTGCTGAGACAGCTAGCTTACGAACATCTGAATGCTTGTCCTTCAGTAAATTGAGAAGGTCTGGGATACCATCCTTGATGTCCATGATGAGGTCGGCTAAAGAGTTGAGATCAAGGCAGGCACAAGTACCAAGAAAGAAATCTTACATTGCTTCGAAATTTCAGCAATTACTGAGCCAGCTGCCCAACGGATATCAAAATTCACGTGCGTCAGGACATCTGGGATGCCGTCCTTGATGGTTATGGCGAGGTCGGCTTGAGAGTCGAAATTAAGGCGGGCACAAGGGATCAATAAATAAACCTTACGTTGCTTCAGCAAATCAGTGATTGCTGAGACAGCTGCCCTACGAACGTAATAATTTGTGTCCTTCAGTAAATCGAGGACAAGAGGGATGCCCTCCTTGATGGCCACGACAAGGTCGGCTGGAAAGTCAAGAATCGAGATCAAGGCGGGCACAGGAATCAATAAATAAATCTTACGTTGCTTCGAAAATTCAACGATCACTGAGACAGCGGCCCTACGAACATCATCGTCCGTGACCTTCAGTAATTCAAGAAGGTCTGGGATACCTTCCTTGATGGCCATGACAAGGTCGGCTGGAGGGTTGAGTCAAGATAGGCACCGGGATCCATGAAGAAATCTTACGTTGCTTCGACAGTTCAGTGATCACTGAGACAGCTGTGGTATGAACATTATAGTCCGTGACCTTCAATAATTTGAAAACGTCTGGGATGCCCTCTTTGATGGCCATGACGAGGTCGGCTGTCCATCTATGATGAACTTGGCGGGCACATAGATAATTATAGAAATCTTACATTGCTTTAAAAGTTCGGCAATTGCTAAAACAGCTGCCCCACGAACCTCATTATTCTTGTCCTTCAGTAATTTGAGAACATCTGGGATGCCCTCCTTGATGTTCATGACGAGGTCGGCTGGAGAATCAAGATCAAGGCGGGCACATGGATCAATTTATATAGAAATCTTACGCTGCTTCGAGAATCCAGCAATCACTGAGACAGCCGTCACACGAACGTGCGAATGTTCGTTCTTCAGCGCATCGAAAGCTGACATGACGCCCCCTAGGAAACGGACCGCCGGAAAGTAGAGGTCAAAGTTGAGTACTGAACCAATAAAGGTGTCTTACGCTTCTTCGATATGATATCGAGAGGTTCTATGACCCCATCCAGGAAACAACCACCGGAAATTTGAGATCAAAATGGAAATTCAATTAACAAGCGCGTCTTACGGTTCATCGAAAAATCACTTGTCGCCAATGCAGCGGCATACTGTTGGTCCGACTCATTCTTCTTAGGTGAATCAGGCAGATCTACAACGGCATCTTCTACGCCCTTCACGAGGCGCGCTAGAGAATTGGAGTTAAAAATGGGAATGAGAATTAATCAAGAAATCTTACGCTGACTTGAATTGACCCTGATCGCTGAGGCACCGGTAGAACCAAGGTCTGATTCTTCCTCCTTCAGTAAGCCTACAGGTTTGGCAATTGCATCCTTCACCGCTGTACTGAGGTGGGCTGAAAAGTTCAGATCAAAACGAGCAATATGACCAACAAAGAAATCTCACATTGCTTCGAAAATTCGCCCATCAGCGATGCAGCGGCCATCCTAACAACTTGATCCACATCCTTCAGCGCACTCAGAAGATCTGGGATAGCACCCTCGATGATGGTGGCAAGGTCTTGATACGGCCTCCGAAGTAGCAGAGTCATCCCTTGAAAGACCGTCAACGCCTTTGGAGTGCAAAGAAAGAGGATCTAACCCACTTACCCTGAGTAACTTGCAACTGGCATTTCTGGAGAACGTGAGTCGTGAGGCGCTCATAGTCTGTTCCATCAGAAGTGAAGACATTTTCATCATCGCTTGATGTCACCGTCATCCAATCGTTGTCGTGTACTATGACGAGGTTGATATCGGGTCGCTGAGCGCAAGGTCAGGTCAGTACTTGCAAGATAAAGGAGAGCAGATATGATTACTTACGGTAAATAGGAGATGTTCGCAGATATAGGAACCCGGACTCAAAACCTTACCTCGAACTTAATTAGCTGATATGTCTTGTTGAGAAGAAAACTGACCGGCTTCGGCTGTTCAGGGTAGTCCTCAACGATGACACCAGATGTGTCCCCATGATCGTAGAAAATTATTGCATTGTGCTCTTGATCGAAGTCGCCGGAGCGAGACTCGTCTACTGAATCTTGAGGTGGCGGGGGCGCCTTTAGGAATGTTGAATTCTGCTTCGCCGCAGACTGAAATGGTACATTGTTGTTGACAACGGAGAAGGACACCGTCGAAGTGTTAACTTCTTTGATATCCACCTTGCTCGCTGGCAGCCACGGTTTTGTGAACCAGTTTTTACGAATCGCTATGGAAATTCCTCGAACGAAGACGCATTGGTTCTTGACGTCTACGGTGTGTTTCATCGATGACGGGTGATGACGCCCTTCTATCCCACTTGTGTTTGTCCAAGCAACATGAAAATCTGCAGTCACCGAAGCTGGTACCACCGCCGACGATCCCTGAATCGCGAATTTAAATGAACTGCCTTGTCGTGGGGACCCAGCTCCAAGTGCCCATGAGCCACTTTTATCGCAACCAGTCACCAAATACAAGGAACCGTTTCGTGCATCAGACTTGAGCTCCTCATTGACGAATTTGTACCACGAATCACCGTGCTGGATGGCGTATTCCTTGTATGACCTGATGCCGTCCGTGTCCTCTCGATCGGCGCCATGAGGAAGATAAAGCATCGCGGCGCGTTCATGGGTTATGGTAAAGGTCAAATCAACTCCGACACCAGCTACTAACCTATGTAGAAGATAAGCAAGGTGGCACGACGAACGACTAATCACATACGCGTTTGCCTGGGTTCCAGAACTTACCCCCATCTCGACACTAGCGTTCTCCGTAAGGCAGGCCTTCTCAACATGAAAAAATCCACGTTGCGTAATTGTGGGCATAGGCAGGGGAGTAAAAGATTGGGGAGTTCCCTTCTCTAGGTTAATCGGGGCATCTGCCTCTGCATGTATGTTGAACAGGTATCTGAATCCACCGTCATCTGTAAGGATTCCAAGGTCGCCGATGCTGATCCCTTGTTTTCTATGCTCTTCGAGGTTGTCGGCAGGATCTGGAGTCCATAAAGGCAAGCCGTGCCGTTTCTTCAAAAGTAAATCACGATAGATACAGCTACTGGCCATGGTGGGAGAGGAAGACAAGCAAGACCTGTTACACAGCCCGATATGACTTGGACATGACCGAGAGTGCGCTTCCAATGGATGTTATTGGGTACTCATGGATGATGTGAACTAGGGATAGAGATAGAGATGCCCCCCGTCACCCACAACAATTGAGACTCCTTGAACCTATACATATTGTGATAGATGAGAGTTGCGATCGTGCTTCGCAGTTCGGCTACGTGGTTCGGCAATTCCAAGAGCGATCTGGCTACGTGATTTGGCTGTTTTGCTGACCTGGACAAGACTACACATTACACACCCTGCCAAACTCCGCAACGCCCCAGCTAATCCAGAACATGCAGTCGATGACACTACACTGGGCATACCCACACACCGCGTCACTAATAGCGGCCACAATTGGACTGCACCCGCATAATGAGGTTGGGACACTGGAGGAGTGGAGTATGTGAATCGGGCGGAAGTCGCGATTGAAGGAAAAGAAGCAGGCGAAGGGGGATGACTCTTTCGTTGCGAAAAAGAGATGGTCGCAGGAGGTAAGAAATTTCAAAGCACTCAGTGCGAAGAACAGGTGCATGTTTCCTCATTTATCATCACTCATCACTCTGAATGCGATACGTTGTTCACCGAGGCGCGTACAGTCTGACTCAACTCCAGACCCCATTTATGCGCATAACGGTCGAGCGCCCCGATTTTCTCCTGGAAGGCGCCTCGTAAGCATCGCGTCGCCTGTATTTTTTATTTTCTTTCGGAGGCTTACATACTGTCTATCCTCGAATAGCTACAAGCCCCCCGCGATACGCAAGCAGAGTAAGACAGTGAAAGCGAGACCGAAGACGCGCTAAGTGCTGAACTCACGATGGCCGCCGCTGCGACTGACGCCAAGATGGCCTGAAATGGACGTGGTCGACGCGTCGGTCCCAGTCATTTATACTCTAACCCGTTATTGAATATCATCATGCAGTTTCGGTTGAACGTGACGACTTCTTTCATGATATTTTGAGGCATGTCAATGCTACTTATATATCTGTTCCTTGAAGCCTTCGACTGCGACGAACGATTGGCTAATAGGGCTATCGACTTCCTTTCGACCACGTAATTTCGTGCCATTCATGATTGGGCTGTGGATATGATTCGTGGGCATCCGACGTCGAGTGATCACAGCAGCATGTAAAAATTCAAAGCGAACCGGGCGAAGAACTGTGACGCGCGCTGACAATCGCTGGTGTGTTGAACGGTTGAAGCGAGATTGGGCGCAGCGAAACAAACGGCAGTATTCAGTCGGTCCGAAGGATGAATTTTTGAATAGTTGGATGTTGGTCGATTAAAATTCATGAGGTGAGTATCGATAGCTTCTTGTTTTCATGGCCTGTGCTTACCACGCAGATGCAAAGTCTGTCTTCTTTTCGGCCATCTACTTTTATCATCGTCATCGGCTTTATAGCGACTTTCGTGAAGATTAGACTCGTTTGACCCGATCTGTGTAAGCGAGGACCTTTAGGTGCCTTTCATCTGGTGGCCCGGTGGCCCTGTGGCCCTGTACATGTGGCCTCCATCTTCGAGGTATATAATCCCAGCCTGTAGTCCTATCGTCATCTTCTTACCCACTATGCGCCCGATTCCGGAATCCTTTCTGAGCGACCTAGCCTCAAGGTCCATGCAACTTTCATCTGCAACATCTCGACCTTGGGTGCCATTTCCACTTCAACCTCCTTCAACTCACCTCAGCCTCTTTCCCCTGCCCTTTCAGAAGTCAACCTGGGCGATCAACCTTCCGCCAGCTCGACTGCGTCCAGTGGCGCAGCTTTTAGGACACTTTTGGACGAGGAATTTCGCGTGTTTTTGGAACCGGTCGACTACCTGAGCTAAGCGCTACCAGTGACACCCCGGTGCTGAACGCGCAGGCTACCGCACCTGGCATCCCTGCGCTCGCGGCAGGTAGCGCATCTGGTGCCCCCATGCGCGATGCCCCCTTGTGCGCATCCTTGCTTAGTGACTTCCCCTGCATTTCCCGCGCCACTCTCCAGGAAATCGTGCGCTTTGAGCTCCACCCCTTCGACCTTTACAAACTCGACATGGACATGGAGGCGCAAGAGAAGGCCTGGCGTGGGCACGCAGGGTCCGCCACGGACTACCCCACCTTCGCGTCCCTCCTCGCGCCGCTCCTCGTGTACTTCGACGTCCTCGGGTGCGACGCGGCGGTGGCCTCGGGCGACGCCACCACCACGCTCGCCGTGCTCAGAGGCTGCGCGGCGTACTGCGCGCACCTGTCCGCGCTGGATCGCACGTACGCGTGGGCGGCGGTGCTCCAGCACCACACGCGCTTTTTCCTGCGTCGCGCGCGGGAGATGGCGCGCGGGGTGTATTCCGGGTGGGCGGTCCTGGATCTACAACTTATGCACGAGTGTCTGCCGGGGCATGAGCGCGGGGCGCCTCCGGGGACTGGTTCGCGCAAATCTAGGGCAGCCCGCAGCAGGAGCGCTGCGTGTGTTGGGGCGCCAGCCGCGGCGGAGGAGATCTGCTTCCGCTTCAACAAGGGGACGTGCACTGGTGCGATGTGCCCTGCTGGCCGCGTTCATAGGTGTCGAAAGTGCGAGTCGGGGTTGCACGGCGCCTTCTCGTGCGCCAAGTAGCTTTGGAGCGGGTTTTGGGTGGAGGATGAATGGTGTGCACTGGGTTGGCACTGGGCCAGTGTCGGATTCCAACGGATATCTATGGAATCGCACGACGAACGGATCCCTACTTTATGCTCTATAGGATATAAATTCGTACAAATGACGATTCTGCATTGTCGCAGTCTTCAAGCACTAAAGAAGTCACATAGTTGGCTGGTTCAATGCGAGAGCTCAAGCGGCGCTCAACTTCTCTAGTAAATTTACACGCCTTGCAATATAAACGCGATGTGTCACTCCACGTGCTACTTATCATACAGCGTCACTTCCTTGGCCTTGGCTATCCGCCTGTCAACTTGGTTCTTGCAATCCATTCCGTTGCCATTTTTCTTCTTAACATTCTTATTTATCATGGAAGTAGCCATGGATAGCCTTTCTGACACACCATCCCAATAAGAAAAACGGATCACACAGCACGGAAAATGAAGCTTGAGCTTGAAGTCCTGACTCCTGGATACAACCTGGACGACCGCCTCCCTCCAATTCCTCGAGGTACGAATCCGCGCCGTATCTTTCACCACACCGTCTCTAATCTTTATACCGCAGACCCCAGATGCCGACACATCGCTCACACTGCACACCGTCCGCAACCGCGCACACACCGCAGCTGATGCAAAACACCACCTCCGAGAGCGAGCCCATGCCAGGCATCACCCTCCAAACTGTGTCGTCGGTCACGAGCGTCGTGCCGCGCCTTATCTCTCTCCTGGAAGGCGTTTCGTAAGCATCGCACCGCCTTCATTTTTGCATCCCTTTCGGAGGCTGACATACTGTCGATCCGCGAATAGCTACCAGCCTCCCGCGATACGCAAGCAGAGCAAGGCGGCGGATTCGCGTGTTCTACGCGTCGGTCCGATCCCTAGCATTGTACTCTAACCCGCTACTGAATACCATGGCAGCTTCAGTCAACGACTTCTTTCGTGTTGGTTATGAGGCATGTCAGTGCTACTTATCTGGTCCTTCGACGACGGACAATTGCCGGACATCTTTCTTTCGACTGTGCTCCTTGTTCACTACTGAACACCTTGACAGTTTCAGACAAATGATTCCATACCATCTTCGAGGCATGTCAACACTGAGGCCATAGGGCTACATAGAAATAATACACTGCTTGTACGACACTAAAGAAAACCTTACTCCGCTTCGAGAATTCACTGACTCACGCTAGATAATTGTCTCGCGAACGTCCATACTATTTTTTACGCGTGTTAACACCAAAGACCCCTTGGGAAAACTACAGAGAAATAATACACTGCTTGTACAACGCGTGAATCACGGAAATAATCGCAACACGAACATCAGAATTTCCCTGCTTTAGCGAAGTAAGAAGAATCGGCATAGCGCTCTCGATGGCGATAACAAGGTCAACTGGACAAGGCTCCAGATCAAAGACAAGTAGGCACAGGAACTGAAAGAAAAAACGTACGCTGCTTCGAGAATTCACCGATCGCTCCGGCGGCTGCCTCACGAACCCTCCAATTTTCATCCTTCAGGAAAAGCAGAATGTCCGGGATGCACTTCTCGATGGCCATGACGAGCTCAGCTGGAAAGTCGAGCTCAACATGAATACAGGGATTAAGCCTGAGAATTCTTACGCTGCGTCGAAAATTGAGTCATCGTTGAGACAGCGGCCCTACGAACACCGGAATCTCGGTCCTTCAGTAAATTGAGAATGTCTGGAATGCCCTCCATGATAGCTGTGATGTCCGAGGCTGGAGAGTTGAAAACTCGAGATCAAGACAGGCATAGAGATCAGTCAAGAAAACTTACGCTGCTTCGAACATTGAGCGATCGTTGAGACAGCGGCCTCACGAATGGATGCATCTTCGTCCTTCAGTGAGCCGAGACACTCTATGACGCCCACTATGAAAAAGATCATGCGAGTTGAGGTCGTAAACGAGCCATTGAACCAACAAAGTCGTCTTACTGGTCTTCGAAGATTCGCTTATCGCCAACTCTGCACGGGCAAAATTCGCGGTATAATGATTTTTCCCCCACTTTCCAGGGGTAAAATTAGTGGAAGAAGAAAAGGACCCCCGTCCACTCGTGCCCGCAGAGTACGCTAGGGCATCTCAATTAAATAACATGCGCGTATGAATTAACCAAGAAACCTTACGTTGACTTGAGCCTTCCCCGCTGACTGAGGCAAGGGTAGAACTAACTTGAGGTTCTGATCCTTTCTCCTTCCGCGCATTCAAGATTTCTGGGATGGTGTTGATTATGGCTGTAGTGAGGTGCGCTGGAGACTCGATATCAAGATTATTCAAGACGGGCACCAGGACCACAAAGACACCTTACATCGCTTCGAAAGTTCGTCGATCAGGATCAGTAAGGCAGCGGTCACCTTCACGCCTTGGTACTTGTCTTTCATCTCACTGAGGAGGTCTAGGATGGCACCTTCGATCGTTGCGGCAAGGTCGTGATACGGCCTTCGAAGTAGGGCCGTGCCTTGAAAGAAAGTCAACGTCAACGCCCATGGGGTGCAAATAAAAATCGAATGGACTTACCCCGGGTAACCTGTAAGTGGCATTTCTGCAGAACGTGAGTCGTGAGGCGCTCATAGTCTGTTCCGTCGGAAGTGAACACAGTTTCGTCGTCGCTAGATACCACCGTCATCCAGTCGTTGTCGTGGACTATGACGAGGTTAAGATATCGTTGCTGAGGCAAGTTCAGGTCAGTACTAGCAAGCTAAAGGAGAGCAGATGTGATTACTTACGGTAGATAGAAGGCGTTCGCAGATATACGAGCCAGGACTCAAAACCTAACATCGAACTTAGGTAGTTGATATACCTTTATAAAAAGAAAACTGACCGCCTTCGGAGATTTAGGATAATCCTCAACCACGACGCCCGATGTATTCTCAGAATCATAGAGATCGGTTGCATCCTGTCCTTGATCTGGTCCTTCGCCAAGGCTAGGCAGCGACGATCGAGTCACATTTCTGGATGCTGAACTCTGCGTGCCGTAGATCCAAATGGTACGTTTTGCCAGCACCTGGGAAGGATTGCGTTGAAGTATTGATTTCATTGATCTCCACCTTGCCCCGCAGCGGCTTTGTAAACCAACTTGTACGAATAGCTATGGTCAGTCCTCGAACGAAGACGCATTGGTTCTTGACTTCCACGCTGTCCTTCATCGATGGTGGATAATGACGCCTTTCCACCCCACCCGTGTTACTCCAAGATACATGGAAGCCCTCCGTCACTGCAGCCACAGCGAGTGGCCCAGCCCTGATTTTGAACTGAACGGAGCTACCTGTTTGTGGCGCCCCAGCGGCAAGTGCCCACGAACCACTCTTATCGCACCGGTCACCAGATACAAGGAGCCGTTTCGTGCGTCGCAGTCGAGCTCTCCGTTGACAAATCTGTACCACGATTCGCCATACGGGCAGCGTATTTCTATATAGCCCGCGGGCCGTCGTATCCTCGCGATCCGCGCCATGAGGAAGGTAAAGCATTGCGGCACGTTCGTCGGTTGTGGTGAAATCCAACTCTACTTCGACGCCTGCTCCTGGCCTATGCAGAAGATGAGGAGGACAGGACAATGAATGAATTAATGACTAGCCACATACCCGAGGTTTACCCCCGCTGCGATAGTACCCCCTATGTCGAACCTAGCGTTTTGCGTAATGCAAGCCTTCTGATCATGATATGCGTGTTTCGAGGTCCTGGGCAGAGGTAGAGGCGTAAAAGATGGAGGGATGACCATATCCTTGTTAACCGAGTGATCTGCGTCGACATGTATGTTGAAGAGATATTCGAATCCACCATCCTCCGTAAGGAGTCCAAGGTCGCCGATGCTGATGCCTTGTTTTTTGTGCTCTTCGAGGTTCTCGTCAGGATCGGGAATCCATAAAGGCAAGCCATGTCGGTGCTTCAAGAGTAAATCACGATAGATAGCGCTACTGGCCATGCTGGGAGAAAGACAAGCATGAAAAGTGCAAAACAACGTCCAAAACGGTTTACACGAGCTCGACTCGACTTGAACACGGCCGAGAAGTGCGGAGTTCCGATGGCTGTTAACGTGACTCTCAGAGGTTGACAATGATAGGTGAATTGTGCGTAAAACAGGAATGCCCGTCTTAAGTATAAGTGTTGAATGAGAGCTACAAGGCTCCTTTGCGATCGTGCTTTCAAGGTTCGGCTACATGGTTTGGCATAGAGACTCGGCATGCCATTTAGCTGTGTGATTTGGCCGCTTTGCCATTGTTGGATTGAGGACTCGCTTGCCGAGTAGGAGACGCGCCACACCGTAAGCGCTGGTAGGCGCTTTTCCTAAAAGGGACTGCGGTCTGTCAACCACTGTTGTCTTGTGTATATTTCCTTCCTCCTGAACCTTATTTTGTTTCTATACCCCGGCCCGGTAATTTAGTCGAATAACCGCACATAAGTAAGTAAGTACGGGACGTACACAGAAAAACGGGCCCAGGAGTCAATCCGCAGTGAATTAACTACCACCCGCCACGTAGCAGCCAACACGGAACCAGGATACTTACTTATTCTAATTCTGAAAATCCCCAAATTCAGAGCTTAACCCGAACCCATTCCAACCCGAGAAAAAGACCCTGCCGATACCTTGACCATCTTCGAGCGCGCGTCGTCGGCGGCGGCGGCGGTGGCGTGCGCGTGCGCGTCGCGCTGACGTCGCCGAGAAGGAGCCGGGGCGAGAAGCCAAGCCTCGCAGAGCAGGAGCGGGGGCACATTCTGTGTTGTGGCCGCTGGCTGGGGTGCTTGCTGGGTGCCTGGTGGCATGGTGCTTGAGAGTGAAGACAGGGCGGAAGGAAAGTGCGGAAAGCGCTCAACAGCGGGCGGTAGGCAACGGCATCGAGTAAAACTAGAACAAACAACGCCCTCAAGACGTGACTGACCAGTGCTGTCCGCCTTTTCCACTAGACTTCAATCACTTTCATTTCAACTGCAACGTAGACGTTGTATCCATTCTGTTACCATTGTTTCCTTCAGAGTTGCTATCTACTATGGAAGACGCTATGGATACTCTTCCTGACACACCATCCCGACAAGAAAACACATCCGGTTCACACAGCACGGGAAAATGAAATCCTGGATAGCCGCCTCTCTCCAATCCTTGAGGTACGAATCCGCATCGCATCTTTCACGCACGATCCCTAATATCTATAACCCAGACTACAGAGGCGACGGAGTACAGCATAGATCCTGTTCGATGCTGTGATTTCCCACAAACACTCGCTTATCTCTGTGGGTCATGCGGCGAGGGGCTGTTCCTGCGAAAGGAACCGACAATCAAGTCATAAAAGCTCTCAAGCACCCCATCTCACTTTCCCGAGTCCAGCATGGCTCCTCCCAGGCAGGCGTCACAGACCCTCCCGCCCTCCAAGGCCCGCCCCGCCGCCCAGCTGCGGAAGATCACCAGGGCCTCCCCAGCGCCGAGGATCAACACCGCCCTCAGCGCCCACCCGCGCACGGACCCGGTCAGTGCGCTCGGGGTGCTGCTGCGGCTGCTGGCGGCGCTGCCCTCGCGCATCGGCGGGTGCCAGTACAAGCTGACGCCGGCCGAGCACGCGCTGGCGCAGCACCTGGTGGGCGTGCTCGACCCGTTCGTGTACCACGGCGTACGCGCACTGCGCCCCAGAGTGCGGCGGCGGCGGCGGCATGCGCTGGGCTCGTGCATCAGCCCACGGAGATCCTCGACGCGATCCTATCCCACGTCGACGCGCGCCGCGACCTGCTGAGCGTCGGCCTCGCGTGCCGGCGCCTGCACGACGTCGTGTTCCCGCGGCACTTCGACTACCGCGTCGTGCGCTGCAAGGTGTCCACCATCAGCGTGTGGCACCACCTCGCCTTGCACCGCGCGCTCGCGCGCAACGTGCGCCGCGTCGAGATCCTCGACGAGCGCGCGCCGGCGGCTGGGGTCGTCGTCCCGCGCGGCATCCTGCAGGGGGACACGGATCTGGAGTCGACGGACGACGAGCTGGCGATGCATGCGAAGCAGGAGCGGTTCCTCGCACGGCGCTCGTGCGCATGACGGGGCTAAGGGAGTTCAAGTGGTCCTGCAACCATTCGCCTATCTCTATCGCACATGTGTGGCCGACTCTGATGATGCGGGCGGTCAATCTCAAGTCCATCAATATCTGCGATAACTTGGTGTTTTCGCCGCGGATTGAACAGGAGGAACAAGAGGAGTCGGAAGAGTCGGAGAGCGATGCGGATGAAGGGCAGCGGAACGATAAGCAGAAAATCTCATGGAAAGGGTGCCTGCTATTGCTGTGCGTTCCTTGTACACGTCGGAGTTACGGCGTCTGATTGGTGGTTCTCCTAGTTGCGGGACATGGAGAGCGTCATCTTCCGCTCGACGCCGCACGTTTACGGTTCCTCGAAAAACCCAGAGCTGGGCGTATTGCGGCGATGCTGCACCAATGCATGAATCTCAAGGTACACACCCTTTCCTCCTCTCCTCTCTCCAGCCGTCGCTGATAATAACCGCCCATGCAGGACCTGGAAGTCACCTACATCGCACCCCGCGCCCCAAGCGGCCCTGCTGCGGCCGGCGCGGACATGCTGCCGGACCCGCCCAGTAGCAGACGAGTTCCTGGCGTACGGCCGCTGGACCACCTGACGACGCTCGCCCTCGTGAACCTGCGCTGTGCTCGTACGCCGCGCCGGCGCCTTCCTCGCGGCGCACCCGGCGCTCGAGGTGCTCCACCTCGAGCTGAGCGTGCACCGCGCGCCGGCGGCGCTGAATGCGGACGGCGGGGGAGTGCGGGCTGGTGCTGCCGCCGGGCGCGCTGCCGCGCCTGCGCGAGGTGAAGGCGGCGAAGGAGGTCATCCACGCGATCCTGGCGTGCCCTGCCTCTGCGGCGGGGGCGAAGGCGCGCCTGAGGTGCTCCGCCCTGGAGGCGATCAGGGGGTTCAAGCTCTCCGGCGCGCCGGGCGCCTCGGCCCGCGCGGGTCGGACACGGCGTTCCTCGCGCGCGTGCGCGCGCACGCGGCACGATGGCGCGCGTCGAGCTCGCGGGGTGGCACGACATGGACGACGTGCGGCGGCTCGTCGCCGCGGCGGCCTGGCGTGCAGCACCTGGACGTCGGGCGCCGGCTCGGGGCGCCGCGCGGGGACCGGGAGAACGCACGGGGCAGCGCGCGGGCCCCGGTGGCGAATCTCGTGGAGTGGACGGAGGTGCTGACGGCGCTCCCGCGCTCGCGACGCTGCACGGCGTCAAGTTCTTCTACGAGGTCGCGGGCGCGCCGGTGGCGGCGCACGTTGCTGGCGCCAGCTTCTCGGGCGCGCTGCCGACGTCCCTGCGGGCGGCGCGCTCCCCTCGCTCGCGGCGGCGGCGAACATGTCGATGATGGAGCGCAGCCGCATGCGCAAGAACGACGAGACGGCGGGCGTGCTCGCGTGGAAGTGCCCCAAGCTCCGGCGGTGACCACTGGGAGGAGGGCGGCGGGCGGGTGATTGTGCTGCTGCGCGAGCACGGCGAGGACAGCACCACTGCCGCGCTGGGGGCGGGGCGGGGGCGAGGGAGGGGAAGGTGCGGTGGGAGTGAGGAGGGTAAGGTGAGGTGTGCTTGGACACTTGAATTTTCATTTGATGTTATGTTGGGATACCCTGTTTTTGCTATGCTGTTCATATTGTATGCGAGCCAGAAAATGTGTATATTACAGTACAATCTGTGTACATTCTTCCATATGGCGAAATCGTAAATCTTCTCCGTTAGAATTAATATTTAATCATTCTCAGCATACCACATTTGACCTATGCGTACGCTTCCCAATGCACATCGGCGGGATCAAACGAATCGACTGGATACGTTTTCTGCTTCCTTTATCGCCCGCCACCCAATAGGCTTCGCCGTAGTTGAGCGTGAGCTCCGCGCCTGATTTTATATCTTCCACTAGAAAGTTAAGATTATCGCAGGGAATAAAAGAGACGATAGAAGGGGCGGCGAGGTTATCAGCTGCACATTCTTTGAGTACAAGAATAGAAATATCAAACGTACATGCGTACAAGACGATACGATGGGTGCCGTTTACGAATAGCGCTGTAGATACGAATGAATTACATGAAGAGTCGGTGAAGATGCAGTAGATGGGCCAGACGTACTCATTCCTTGGCAGTTAGGACTCTCTGAGTGGTTCAGGTAGCGCGTCTCGTTGCCCAGATTCCACGAGTCCAGCAGAGTGTTGCCCCCGTTGAAGATGCCGAAGGTGTAGTTCAAACCGACGTGGTTCTGCAGCCTTTCCGGATTAAAAGTGCATCAGTGACGACGACAACGATTGCATTTATCATGGGGAAATAGGACGTACGGCGATAGGAACGAGTTCCCCGTCTCGATACTCAGCTCGCCGACGTATTCTGCAGCGCCCATCAACCGCCAATTTCTACGCGCAGACGGGAAAGGGAAGAACAGACCTCCGATGTATGCCTGGGATTTGATGGGGGTCATGGCGAACGCGCCTAGACCGTACGCGCTCTCCTTGATGCGGATGGGCTGCGTGGCGCACAGGTGGTATGAAGCAGAGCTACGAACTGAATAAGGGGGAAGCGCACCAGGAAGATGTTTTGTTGGAGTTCTGTGTTCGCGCAGTCGCTTTTGTGTGTACCTAAGAAAAGTTGATAGAGTGAGATGGTGTGAACCGAGTCGATGATGATTCAGAGAGCCTCAACGACTTCACTACGTACTTCTGATAGATCACAATGGGACAGCTTATGAGCGTCTCGAATACAGTTCTGGATAAAAAAGCGGGGTGTGGATAACGCACTTTGCGTTGCATCCCTTGCACAACTCCGGATCGCACTCCCGCTGCAGCCGTCTGCACAGACACAGCCGCTCGTCGATGCAGCACTGCGCCTGATGCCGCGCGGTGCGCTGGCGCTTGCCCGGGCGGCATTTGCAGCCTTTATAACGTATCTCGCCTTTAGATTAAAATTCAGTAAGGTCGGTTGAAATTCAGTAGAGGTTGGTCATTTAGATTCCGAAACGGAGTTCATCCAAGCATGTTGGATTGCGTTTAGGAGCGGGAGTTTGGGAAAGGGCTTACATTTCAGAGAACACCGGCAGTTCCGGAGACAGCGGTGCTTGTTGCGGTAGCAGACGCAGTCTGCGTACTGGTTGCAGGGGCCGGGGTGGTCGCAGGGGCCGGAGGGCGCGGTTATCCTGGAGGTGTTTTGGATGAGTGACACGGATGATATGATTGGCTTCAAGCCTCGTGAGTTTGGGGAAAGGGAAAGGGTACTGACATTTTTGGATCTTCGTCTTTGTCCTCGTCTATGGAAGGACGTGGGATGGGGTGCGGATTAAGTGCGGTGTTTAGGTTTGGGGGTGGGTTAGCGGGGCAGGTGCTCACCAAATTTAATGGCCCGGAAGGCTCGGAGACGCTGATTTCCCTCTCGCTCGTCGTCAGCGGCGAGGTCTTCGTCGCTGAAGAAATTGAGACGCTCGACGAACATCTTTGAAGCGCGGAATTAATCAATACATATATAAATGAAAAGGGATAACGAACCTCAACACACGGTTTTCGGCAGATTATTGCTAAATTGCATGGTGTGGTATCCGGGACGAGCTTCATGACGCCTCTGAACAGAATGTTGTCGGCCTCGTCCCAGTGGGTATTCATCTGTATGATAGATAGATTTTCAGCTCGTAGACGACTGTATATTTATTTAAGGCATACCATATTGATGTTATCCTCGTCAATCGACTTGTAACAGTCGTTCTTGCATGGTTGTCCGTTCTGTCTTATCATGTCCGCTGTCATTGTCGGTTGTGGAGAAGGGATAGGAGGGCTTGGTTTATGATAGCCACAATTTACAAACATGCAATTAAGATCAGCACAAAAGGTAGGGTTGTCCTTAGTGACATTTTCGTAGGGGCCAGCCGCTAAGTCAACCCGATCGCTTTCTAGGTGTGGAAGCTCATTTGGTTCGGCGCCTGTCCACCAAGGAAAGTCGCTATGAATTAGTGAGCAAGGAGTTATGATACGGATCGATTATCTTACCGCTGTCGAGAGTACCAGATGATCCCAGACTTATTAGTTTCTCGCAATGGATGCGTTAAGATGTCAAGGCTATCAACGTCCTCAATGCTAAAATTGTGCTTGTACAGAAGTCTTCGAGAGACCTCCATCTCGATCATTTCCACTCGAAGAGATGTTATTGACTCCTAGGATACGAAATAGAGCGCACACTTACAATCAGGATCGAGGTAGTCGTTCTGCCACGCAAAATCCTTAAATCGTCTGAGAAATTTGGAATGTCAAAGTCCCTATCGTCCGCGAAGGGGGCATATCGGGAGCGCAGCACGAGGTCTTCGTCTCTCTTTACATTGCGAGACGCTGGCGTGCAGACCGTATAGCGTGGATAGGGTTTCCATCTCGTTACATGAAGTGCCTCCCATGATATTGTAACTTGCGTGCTACTTCCTGTCTGTGGATCTGTGTCTTCTACAGTGGCCCATTCCTCAGGATCATATACAGGCATTTTCCACTGCGCATGCTGATAGGCCATGGGCAGGATAGATGGTGTGAAATAGGGTGATTGAGATAGTTGAGATAGGGTATTTATGCAGTAAGTCATTCCCAATCATAGAAGTCTTTCCAGAGATCATAGAATACGCGGTATGCAAGTTCATTCCGCTTCGTAATCTCCTCCAGGTCCTCGACATCAGATTCTGGGGGCGATGAGTATTCCGGTTGATCGACTGTGTCATCATCGGAGTGCATTGCATGGAACAGCCAGGAAGCCAGCCAGCGAGAGTCAAGACACAGAGCAGAGAATCAGAGCGAGCCCAGCGGAGAACAAAACAAAACACAAGAGAACAACGTAGCGCACACGGTGAGCCTGCTCGAAAAGGCGACCCACGCGCGCTGAGTCAGCAGGGTTCATGCTTGTCTCCGGCGTCTTGCTCGTTGGCCCCTACACTATCAGCGTTAGCAACTCCTCTACACTGACAGCCGCCATGGAGAAGGCGAATTCGAACATGCTATTCGCGAACTTCAATCAGGACTTCTCGTACGTCGGACTCGTATTGCCTTCGATGTAGGCTCACAGGCGTAGTTGTATTTCAGTGGGCACACGGAAAGGCTATAGTGTAACCAACTGCGACCCATTTGGACGGGTCTATACGATGAGTACGACTATGAAACCTTCTGGAGGGTATCAGCTGAACAAAGCTTGGTAGATGACGGGGCGCGGGGCATGTGAGATGCTCTTCTGCACGTCGCTCATTGTGCTCGTGGGCGCAGCAGATCAGCCTCAATCCAGTCCGCGGAAGCTGCAGATAGTCAACACCAAGGTGCGTTTCAGAACCCTATATGCACATGGAAGACGGGCGAACTCATACACAGACCGTCTCAAGCGCCAATCCATGATATGCGAACTCCTATTCCCTCCTCCATCCTCGCCGTCAAGCTCAACCGCAAGTCGCTCGTCATCGTGCTCGAAATGGAGATCTACATCTACGACATCTCCAATATGCGGCTGCTGCACGTCATCGAGACGACGCCGAACCCTGAAGGTCCGTCTGCGTTATGTGCGCGCATGTAATTTATAACCAACCTTTGCAGCAATATGTGCGCTTCCCCCTCCGCGGACAGCTCCTATCTCGCATATCCCTCACCCGTGCCCTCGCCCACCTCCCCGCTCGCGGGCGCCCCTCGGCGGCCGGCGCCCCCGCAGCCGCCTCCCGTCCGCCGCGCCTGCCTCGCAAAACCAGTCGGGCGATGTCCTTTTGTTCTCCACCCGTTCACTGACCGTCGCGAACGTCATCCAGGCGCACAAGGCCCCGCTCTCCTTCCTCTCCATCAACTCCACCGGCACGCTGCTCGCGACGTCGTCCGAGAAGGGCACCGTCATCCGCGTGTGGAGCATCCCCGGCGCGGAGAAGCTGTACCAGTTCCGCCGCGGCACGCGCGAGACGAGATATACTCGATGAATTCAATCTGGTCAGCACGCTGCTCGCGGTGAGCTCCGCGCATGATACGGTGCATATCTTCAACTGGGGGGGCGGCGGCCAGCAGCAGCAAGAGCTCGGCGTCGAGTGTGATGGATGGGCCTGCGAGTCCGCCGGAGTCGGTTGATGGTGCGAATCAGGATCTGTGGGCGGATACGAGGCGTTCATCGAGAAGAAGAAGGGCAATAGCGTCTCGTGCGTTTTCTTCTTGATTTCAAGTGTGTCTGAATGAACTAAGTTCCTCTTAGGTCGAGCCTGCGGCGAAAGTCGATGCAGATGACGAAGAGCCTGACACATTCAATGGGAGGTATCTACCGAACACCCTGACGGAGATGTGGGAACCTTCGCGAGATTTTGCATTCCTGCGTTTACCGAGCAGTGGGGCGAGGAGTATCGTTGCGCTGTCAGGGTATGCCTCTTCCTCTCGTCTTTTGACCGATACTGATGCATGGATCGCAGGACGATGCCTCATGTCATGGTTCTTTCTTCGGAGGGTTATTTCTATTTGTATAGTATTGATCTAGAAAAGGGCGGCGAGTGTTCGTTGATGAAGCAGTACAAGTGCGTTTCTCTTCTTTCCGTTGCACAGCCTTTTATCCTTACCCCTTGTCCCCACTTTGCAGTCTGCTCGATTCCGGCGATGAATCGACAGGCTTGGCGGATTGACTGTTGTTATCGCAAGAAGTAGCGCTTCTACGTCGATCCTGCACACTGACTATATATCGATCCCTACTTATCCTTTTCGACTTTTTTTTTATGCGATGTGAACTTGAAGCCTGCGACCATGCACTGGTCTGAATCATGATGTCATGTACATTGGCGTAGTCACTGACCATAGCTGTGGAAAGTTTATTATCTGTACTAGACAAAAAGTGTACTACGCGTTGACTACGCGTCGGCGCGTCGGTCGAGTCACAGACTACTCACGTGAAGGAAATAAAAATGTTACTGGCTATAAATGTGTACTGTTTAGGAATCTTCATAGTACACTTAAGTGTACACTTCTCAGTACACATAAAAGTGTACAAAATTTTAGGTCGAAGCTCTCTGGTGGACGGCGAAATTGTATTCAAGAAATGGGCTTCGCTGTGGGCTTCTATGACTATTGGCAGAACCTGAGCTCAGATGATATTTACAGCAGTGTCATGAGCTTTGTCTGGTGAAAACGCAGCGAATAGAAGTTCTGTACTCATTACGTCATAATTCATGACAGTTTAAAAAGCATTTGTCCAACCCCGAATTTTGTCTGCGGCTGACCCCTCCGGTTCCAATCACATCGCTCATGGGGGGGAGCATGGCGTCGAGGATACGACGAGAAGACGTTTTCGATACTTCGGGAACAGCCTTTGGAACCTGTACAATAGGCTGTTCCCAAAAGAAACAGCCATTGCCTCCAGCAGTGCACAGGGCCTTAATATTAGGTAGAGATGTGAACGTTTGAACAACGGTGGCCGTCGTGTGACAGCGTGACTCGTACTTGCCACGCCTACGTGGCCTTCAACAGCAAGTTATCTCTTCTGTCCTGCCATCATCATCTGAGTCTGCCACCGACGCCAACAAACCGCGATGTCGCTCGAATTTGCTTGTTACTTTCCTGGAGAAAACCCTCTTTTTATGGCCATTGAACTTTCGTCAGGTGGTTATGTTCAGAAACTATTGGACGCGATTGCAGCGAAGCTTCACTCACGCCATCGTTACATCACATCAATGAGCTCCGCCTCTTCAAGGTAAACTCCTTCTTTCTCTGGTAAACACCCAATTAACCCACAGCAGACAGATCTCCCCTTGGATCCCGAAGAGACCCGGCAGCCTCGTGCTCTTGAGTGGCTTCATAGGTTGCCACCTAATTGTCACCTCGACGAAGCGTCATTGCTTAAAAGTATTTCCCGATGGCCCTCATCCACCGGAGGACGAGAAGCTGGATATCATCGTAGCCAACGCGGAAGGTATGACCTGCTCAATCTTTAATTCTATCTTCCTACTTTCGCTAGTTCTGGAGATGTTAGAGATTGGGTGATCCATATGACGCGTATAACAGGAAGGTCAAGAAAGGTGCGCATTGTGCCGGTGTCTTATAGGTTTTCACCTTTCTCATCCCCGTCTTAGCGCTCAACAAGGGTCTCGATAGTTTTTCATCCCTCCCTTCGCCGTCAGAGGCAATCCAGCATCCCGAAGACGTGTTCGGCAGAAAGGCTTTCGTATCCACATTGGCCGGCTGGCGGAGCCCCTGCCGCAATTTTCAACCCCGTGCTGGCCGCCTTGGAGCGCATCTCGGTAACCTTGACCAAGTTGAAGTTTCCGAGTTCCAAGTTTCTCAGGCTGCCGCTACATTCATTGCGCTGTCCAATTTTATGATAAAGAGAAACTTCGTCAGGATGCGATTAAAAGCCTAGTCAACCTTGCACTCGGAGAAACAGATCCAGAATGGGGAATTGCCGTTGGATAGAGGGCACCATCCATCAAACCTGTACATGTCTGGCGGCTTGACGACTTTATTATGGGTGCTCTTGAGCTGAAGAACATACTGGGCATCGGTGGGGATGCTCTTTCTCAAGCCATTGTTGATTACGTCAAAATAATATCACGAAAGAAGGTTGGATATCTCATTTCTCTTACCTAGAACCCGGCGCTTACCATTGTTTGCAGTGCGAGGCCTTCCGGGAGTACTGTAATTTCCCGAGTGTCCTCATTGGTATTACAGCAAATCGCCTCGAAATCGCCATCGCCGTTTGTGTGGGATCCATCTATGTGACCAAGTTGCTCACGCTAGACCTTTCCCTGGATTTCCATGCCTCCGATAATATCATCTGCCTCGCCAGAGTCTTTAAAGTCTTGAAATGTCATCTGCTTGGACTCAAAGAGTACTATCGGAGCATCAAGACCACGCCGGCACCATCTTCTAAACTTTCCTGCCTGTTTCCCAGCCCAACGCTGATCGATCCTTCCACGCCAATGCCCAAACTTGCTTACCACGAGTTTCTGGCACGAGATGGTCAGCCGACACCCGAAATTTTGGACCTGGGCAGCACCACCACTGCGATATACACTGCCATCTCGACATACTGAAAAAAGGTTATTGTCAAGTTTACCGCGCGTTACAATGAGAAAGCGCATCGGCTCCTTGCCGAAGCTCAACTTGCACCGAAACTACACTTCTGTGGGCGTGTCATTGGTGACCTCTATATGGTTGTTATGGAATATGTCGAAGGAAAGTCTGTTTGGCAGCTCCGAAATGAGGATACCCCGATTCCTCAAGTCGTCGCAACGAAGGTTGGGGAGGCAGTGCATCGTCTTCACGAGCATGATATAGTCTTTGGGGACTTGCGGGACAACAACATTCTTGTTGTTGGGTCCGGAGCTGACGCTCGTGCCATTCTCGTTGACTTTGATTGGGCTGGAGAGCACGGCAAAGGCAGATATCCAGCCACCCTCAACCGTGGCATTGTCGGTGATACCTGGCATAGGGGTGTTTTACCTTATCATATTATGCATAAAGACCATGATTTATCGCTGCTGGAGAAACTGAAGGCACGTTGCGTTTAGCTGATCTTTTACCTTTTTCTTGTGGCATTCATTTACTTCAGTTGTCTTGATTCCTCTGCCATCCTGCTTGGTCTTGTCCATCCACCATCCATAGTTTTATCATGGATACTTATACCTAAATATGTAGCATGTTTGCTGTCACTTTTATTGGAAAAAATTGATGATTTTCAGAGGGTTTCGGAGCCCCCCTGTGGTGTGTTGTTTGGCCGAGGGAGATTCCGGCCTGAGGCTGAATGTTTAAGTATGCTCAATCTACCGATTCTAAGTCTCCGTTCTGCTTCATGCTGTGTTCCAACTGTGTTTGCTACCTAACCAGCACCTTCAAACGTAAATGATGAATGGTGCTCCAGAAGTCAAGGCATACCTGGATGAAGATACCAACGATGAGCACCCATCCAACATTGAAGACGAAGCTCCTAGCCCCGCGAAGCCGAATCCGTTCTTGAAATTCGCATTTCAGTCTCCACGCCGCTCAGAGCGATCTCCTGTACGTTGGAATGTGGATGAATGTTGCGATGTTTGCTCATAAAAACGTACAGGCGGGCAGGATAACGTCGCAAAGCCCTGTGGCTCTAGGCAAGCGAAAGGAGACGCCAATTGACAACAATGCCGCCTCTACTCTCGATTCGAAACTGGATGATGGTACTAGAAGGGCGACGTCAAAGAGGGAGAACTCGTCGTCTAGAGGTCAATATCCCAATTCG
Source organism: Pholiota molesta (assembly GCA_014925825.1). NCBI lineage: Eukaryota > Fungi > Basidiomycota > Agaricomycetes > Agaricales > Strophariaceae > Pholiota > Pholiota molesta. Next base: position 75,847 of record JACGCK010000131.1, read on the forward strand.
TTACTATTCATAATAATTCAGCGACGTCTGAGTCGGTCTAACTAAAGTTAGGTTCAAAGAAACCCAAAACCTACGACCATCTCCGCCCGCTCAACGACAACATAGCGCCTGGCCTTGATAGTAAGCCCAGCCCACACCCTATGCAACCACCACCATCTGACGATTCATACCTCAGTCATATTCTGCGGTATCAAGTACGTCTACCCCACCCTCCCTAACCATACACCCACGCATATATTCTTCCCCAAAATAGTCCAGGCGAACAGTCCGCGCGGATAGGGCACCACTTCGGGAACCCGAACAACCACTTCTGGTGCTGCCTGCATCAGTCAGGTCAGTTAATCTCATGCGCTGAGCCACTACTGAGGTGTGTTTGTTCTCCAACGTGGACAAACCCATCGGCATTCTGTGTCATTTGTCGAGTGTGTTTAATTCTGCTTATTGTCTCATTTCATAAATTGGAAGATCCAAACAAAAGATTCACCGAATGTACAAATAAGACAATAGCTAGATTTGAAAAATGCTCGACAAATTTCACAGAATACCCAAGCGTTTTTCCTTGCGAGAAACTATGCCCACGCAGTAGTGAGCATGGGTACCTTTGCTGATCCAAAAAAATAAATAAACAGGATTGACATCGCGAAAGCTCGATCCGCGAGAAGATTACAAGCTGCCGGAACAATTCTCTATTGGATTGGTGCGTACCCCACAGCACTTTTCTTTTCTCATAACATAGGAGGTGACCTATAAATTAGACGAATCTAGTCCCGAGACCTACCGCAGAGGTACGCAGCCCATCCCCACTCCACACCTCCAACCTTGCCTTGAACTCCACATCCACTAGCAAAGCGAGCTCTCCAAAAAAGAGCAGATCGCAGGCGTTCCCGGGCTGCTAGCAAAGATCGCGCAGTACCGCCCGCGCATCGTCTGCTTCGTCGGGCTCGGCATCGCCGACGTCGTCCGAGCGCAGGTTGTCAGCGTGCGTATCCCGCGCATCATCCTCTCTTTCTCCTTCATCTAACGGCGTAACCTCTGTAGAAGGAGAGGAACAAACAGAAGGCCGACGTGGGTGTACAACCCTACAAAATGGTCCACCCAGATCCCACCTCTCCGACACCAGACCCTCTCGTGACGGAGACACTGTTCTATGCCGTGTCAAGCACGTCGGGTCGCGTCGTTAAATATCAGGTACATCATCATCCCTCAAATGCAGTTTACATCGCTAATACGACTGCTACCCCAGAAAACGGATAAAATACAACAATTCAAAAACCTACAGCTGCTATCGGAACAGCTCAAGAAGGGCGAATACAGTACAGCAGACCTCGACATCATCTCCCATCCAACCCGCCCCACCCACGTTGATCATCATGTGTAAATAAATACCCCCGTGATAATGCGTTCGACGCGGAGACGCTAAGACGGATTCGGAGCGTCTGGCGCGTTTGAAAAGAACTTGGGCCCATAATCGATGAACAACTCCTCGCCTTCCTCCAACCTCCGCGCTAAGCAACAACATAACCAACCATCAGTACACACCCACCCGAACCCTATCACTGAACCCGCGTACCGGCATACACCCCGATCCGATGCTCGCCATTCACGAGCACCACTACATGGAGCACAAACAACAAACAACACCCAATGAGCCTGTGCCATCGCCGTGTAAGGAAGGGAAGGGTAGCAGCGCACCTGCGGTATCACAATTCGCCCGTGCGCTGTGGTTGATGTACCGCGTGCCGTTCCCCGCGTACGCGGAGTCGAGCGACACGCGCCGGTTCAGGTCGAATATGTACGAGCGGCCTTTATGCGTCGACGCCCCGCTGCCCAATTATGCCGTGAGTATATGGCTGCGGAGGAGAGTGGGGGGAGACGCAACGCACGCGCGGGATCGGACGGTGGGGTTGTAGATGAGTTCGCCGACGTATTCTGTACGGATGGCCATGTATTTCGCTTCTTGTTGGAATGGAAAGAAAGGAAGGGACGACGAACCGGAGATGAGCTCGCGCTTCTCGCATGGCTCCGTGATGAAGAGGCCGAGGCCCCATTGGCTTTGGCGCACTTGAGTTGACTTGGAAATGTGTGAGTATAATGTAAGCGGAAATAGTGTGATGGACGTACCTTGAAAGTACCGCGCTGGATACCCACGTTCCGGCATAGATTGGAGGACATATCTACGAAACTGTCAGTTGCCTTTTTCTATTCAAAACCCAAGAAAAGGCATGTACCTCTGCAAATTTATAAGAGCCAACGAGCCAAACGTCAGCAACACTTACTACCACAAACATAGAAAGGATCCTCACTTCGCCTCACACGGAATGCACACCTCCGGATCACACTCGATAAACGCGCGAAAACACGAACACTTCTTCGTCCCGCACACTTTCGCCGACTTCGCACATGAGCAGCCCTTCCACTTCCGGGGACCTAATACACACCAAGTCAACCACCCCTCGCGATCGATCACAGAGAGGGAATACGTACATGACTTATTGCAGCCACATCTGCTGTAGCACGGCGCCCTTGTGAGGAAGCACGCGCACTTCGCCTTCGCATCGCACGGGCCCGTATGTTGGCAAGGAAGGCGGCTGCACACGCAGAATCGCGAAATGAGAGCTCAGTATAGAAGGAAGGGCAGGAGATGAGAAGGGATGCTGGAGGGATGCTTACGTGGCGAATCTGCGCTGCTGGGTGTCCAGCATGTCGTATTCACGGAGTCCCTTGGTGTTGATGTACATTGACTGCTTCATTTTCTCTGTCGGAACTACCGGGGATTTGTAGTATTTGCGTTGACGATATACCTGTTTTGTCGCATGAGGTTAATTGAGTCTTCGTGGCACGAAACGAAACATAAAAAGCGAGATCTACTTCACGACACGGTTTCCGGCATATAACTGCGAGATCGCAGGGGAGAGTGTCCGGAGCGTAGTCAAGGGTGACATATAATAATTCCGTGTCTTCAGCACTCCAAACTGTCCTCTGTACATGAAATTTTAATAAGAAAATAATCCCAATGGAGAAATTAGCACGTACAAAGGTGTCTACATTGCTCATGGGCTGCATAAAGCAATGAATTCCACAGGGCTTCTCCAGGGCATCACCAAGCTTTGAATAATCCGTCTTGGGAGCCACGGGACGAGGAGCGCGGGTTTTGACTGCGAACATGAATCGTGAGTCACCAAGCCCGGGTTTAGAGAATAGCTTCGTATTCCTCACAATGCGTCGGACAGGGATTGGTGAGGCAGTTGAGATTGTTGCAGAACCAGTCCAAAAAATACTGGACTGTGTCTCTGGGTGTAGTATTGATCTTTGTCGGCGCAGGGAGCAAAGCCGAAGTGTTTTCGGCTTTCCATTTAGAGAAGTTTCTGTCGGAAAGTATTAGGACAAACAAGACGACTAGTTGGCGTCCCACCGTGTATGAGCAAACTTGTAAATATCACCCGTCGGTACACCAAGAACACGTGTCTTATCGATTTCTTGATAGGAAAGCCCGTAGTCCACTACCAATGTCCGTAGCGTTTCGACAAGGATTTCTTCTACTAAGGGATTGGGATAACTAGGTCGTCGACACATACAAAATCAAAGATAATGGGCGCCTACAATCGGGGTCTATTTCGGGCCTTTGCCATGCGAAATATTTGTGCTGGCTGTTATCATACTCGAAATCATAACGCGGGTCGTCTGAGAAGGCCGCGAATGGTAGATAATCCGGGTCATCTCCGCGCATCAAGTTTCGGGAGAGAGGCGTACACGAGTCGTATGAGGAGTATGGTTCTACCATTTCGGGGACAGTGGTGTCCTCAACATTGGTCAAAAAGACCTTGGGCGCCGTGTCGGGGTCCTCGAAATCGGCTATTTCGAAGGTTTCAGAAGAGGGGTCGAAGGGTTTTCGCAATCGTGGGGCAGAATCCACGAAAGCGGGGGTCGGCGGACTGATCATGGGCCGTGCAAGACTGTCCAGCGTGTGTTGACAGTGGTCTGTGTGCCAGGAAAGATAATAATCGTTCCAAGTGGACTCGAGCTTGAGCCGAACGAGTTCCTTCACCGTAATATTGGCAGAAGCGGCGCCAGATATACTCGGTTGCTCTTGAGAATCCGGTACGGGAGTCATTCCAGGAACATGGGCAAGCATCGCATCACACAGCGTCAGGGATTCGAGGATAACCAAGAAAGCGCGATAAGATCGAAAAGACGCGTCGATAGCGCGTCAAAAGCCCGTTTATGAGTGCTTCAAAGGTACAGAAGATAGTGTAACCCTGCAATCATGTGCTGAAACCAAGTGGAAGGTGGCGATCCGTTATGAATGCTAGCAAGATCTTGTCATTGTCAACGCAGTACAAACGTATTTCGGGTATAGCCGGCTGGGGTCACGCATAAGTCAAAAATTTCCAGCGCGGTCATGTTACAGTCGGATTTGGCTCCCTAACAGGTTATTGTTTCGCGGCGAACTACTCAAAGACTATCTTATAGATGACAGGATTATCGACAATGATACAGAGAAAGAGAGAAGGAAAAAGCAATATTACAAAACTACTGATACACCGAAGCACAAAAACACTACTGTCACAGTCGAATCAATCTACTCGTCTTCGTCGCTCTCCATGTCCTCGTCGCTGTCGCTCTCCTCCCCTTCTGCAACGTCAATAGGGTCGAGGGCGATATCGTGGTCCGCGCCCACATAAGAGTCGCAGATGACGTAGAGCTTGAGCGAGTGGGTGCCCTTCGGAAGGGAGAACTCCAGTTTTACAGCCAGGCTCTTGGTGACTGTGACGCGCTTGATGACCAGCAGCTGTCGGCTCGCGGCGTCGCCGACAACGAGCCACCAGTTGGCCAGCTTTTTGAGAGGGTAGAAGGGCGCCACCACCGTTTGGTCGGCATCGGAATCCTCTTCTTCGACGTCACGTGCGAGGGAAACCTTCAAGGTGATGGGAGCGCCTGCGGTGTACTCTCCTTTCACGAGCTCGTGGGACACATCCAGCGTAGGGTATGAGTTGACGAAGGTAGCAACGTCACGCCTATAGAGGAATTAGCAACTATTCCCAAAGCCAGAAAAAAACTGAACTTACATTTGAGCTGGCGTCATTTTCAGGAGATCATTTCGCTGATCGTCCTCCATTTCCATAACGTCGTATACGGATTCGATACCAGCGTCTTTGCATCTCTTGATAACCTAAGAAATAGCAGCTGTTAGTCTCGTATCGACAATTGAGGAAAGGCGAACTTACGTCAGGTTCAAAGTGAGGAATCTGCTTCAGCGGCGAATCCGTTTCCCACATCGCCTGGACGCACATCTGCGACAGGTCCATAGCGCCAAGTGCATTCAACCACGCGTTGGAGGACATGACATCCACGCATGCCGACAAGAGGTTGAGCACTTTTTCAAGGACGAGGACTTGGTCAGCGGCGAGGTCGGGTGGAAGCTGCAGGCGCGAGAAATGGGCTTGGAGCAGGAGGAACGTCTTGAAGTGGGGTGCTTCGAAGTCGACCTGATCGAGCTTGACTGGTACGCGGTCGTAAATGCGACGCAGCAAAGTGTCCTCGTGACGCCGAATAGGAACTGATTCGAATTCGGCTGATGAAGAAACGACTTCCAACAGTCCCTTGAGTTTCGTCTTTTCCTTGAGCGATAGGGTGTAAACCTCGACGGTAACATCTATGGGTAAGGATTAGTATAAATCTCACATACGAAACCATTAGGAACTCACAGGAAATATTGTAATAGGCAGCAATCATGCCCAAGTTAAGGGCTGTCACATCCATTTCGTCCTCTGCAAAAAAAACTATGAGAATATGAGTCACTACAGAGTTATGACTCAACTTACCAATGGCTATGCATTTCGAGTTAACGAGGTCGTTCAACGTCGTCTCGACCAATTCGGATAAGTGGTCCGAGACGTGCTGATGGCTAGTGTTATGCAAGTTGTAGTAGTTCGGATTTTCGAGCATTCGCTTATAGAAGTATGTCCACGTAAGCAAGTCCTAAGGGGTGACTGTCAGGTTGCGAGAGAACAACGAAAGAAGGGAAACGGCGTACCATTGCATCTTGCTTATTCTCGATAGTCTTGACAGCAATCTCGGCCAAGAAATAATCGTGAAGGTAGTGCGTAGGCAGATGTGACTCGATAGGAAGACCTTCGGACAGAACTTTTTGTAGAAGTCCTTGCGTGTCTGCTGACACATCAAAACACATCGACTGTTTTCATCTTCAAGGGTCGACAAGCCTTGCCCATCATCTGCAAGACATCCATGACAGGATAGTCGATATAGCGATGCTCCTTGCCTTCGTAGAATTGAACGCCCATAATGATAACCATGTAGCTGGCGACCGGAAGACTCCACGCAGTGTCCTGAAAATAACGTAAGCATGAAGAAAATACCGAAACACTTTTGTTACATACCTTCGATGCAACCAACACTTGAATGGCACCCGATTCGAAAAGTCGCTGAACGATGCGCTTATCTTGTTTATCGAGAGCCTCGTGGTAGTACCCGATGCCATGCTTCAACACCTCCACCAGCCCCTGGTCCTTGATATGATCAAGGTGAGGTTGTAAGTCGTTGAGTTCGATGTTGAGGAACAGGTCGGGCTGGTCGTCGGCAGAGCAGTGCGTAAGAATGTCATCGACGGTCAGGCGACATTGCCTCCTCGAAGGAACAAAGATGATGACTGGTTTGGAAGGCGAATATTCTTTGATAGCGAGATAGGCGGGTTTGGACATGGCGATCATCAACGAAGGGAAATGATTGATGGTAAATGATTGAATATGGATAGCCATGTCTAGTGGGCGTGCGCTACGATGACGGAGTAAGCAACATTATACAGCAAAGGGAGTAAAATTGTATACCTGGGCGAGAAATTGAAGATCGTATGCTCTGACGCACCCATCCACTTTCCAAGGTCCTCAGCGTTGGCGAGAGAGACACCGCAAGCGACGATACGCGTTTTGTTGCCCGTTTGACGTTCAACGTACCGCGTCCGAGAGATCACAACTTCATAAGTAGGTCCGACTTCACCTCCGACCATCTGGACTTCATCGGCAATCAGCAGTCCGAGATTTTGGACGTTCTTGCGCTGCCTCCATCGTCGCGAGATGACATCCCACTGAACACCATATATGATAAGTTTTTTTTCTCAGCGCGAGAGAGATCAAAAACGCACCTGAGTTGGAGTACAAACGATAACATCGCCCTTTTCGACCAGTCGGAGATCGGAACTTGTCTCTCCTGTAAGGCTGACGATTTCCTTTCCACCTTGCAAGTTTCCAAATTTGGCCTGCCACTCCTTCACTCGCAGCTCAACCATTTCCTGATATGGCTCAATGCAAACAGCGCGGAGAGTCTCCTTCTTGCTCCACAAGCGCAGCAGTGCAAATTCTGCGGCGATCGTCTTTCCACTTCCGGTAGGAGCGCCGATAAACACATTCTCGTCCGAGGTATAGAGAGCCTGGAAGACCTGGGTCTGGATCTTGTTGAATGTTTGGATGGTGTTCGCGTATATCGCCTCGAACTCTTTGTTGTGCAAAGCGGAAAGTGGAAGCGGCTGGAGATCGAGGAGAGGTGTAGGCTTGGGGAATTTCTTGGGCAGGATGAGGTGCTTGAACGAAATCGGCAGACGAGTTTCCGCGTGCAGCCAGCGATCAGAAATGACGGAGATGTAGTAATTGGGGGGTACGGGTTCGAACATAGGCACCGTGAGCGACACGTTGTGTTCATCCTCAGCGTAACGTTGGCGCAGAACGAAGGTGTCGTGGAACAGGATAACTTCTCCATCGACGTCTTCCACCAGAATGATGAACGTTTCCGCTGTGCCATGGACCTTCTCGTCCCAACGGAAATCAGGGACGATAGACAGGTCGATGCGGAGCAGTGAGCGCGTGATGGGTTGCACTTGTGCTTGGAGTCTATTCGGAATTGTCAGGATACAAATAGTGACGGTTGTATGAAGTATACGTACTGAAGCTTGGGGAAGCTGTGGACAAGGCGATGGACAAGGCGACCCGCATTGGGAATTCCCAGGAGCTCGCCAATTTCAGGAGGCGTGAGGTCGAAGTAGCGATACCAAGGCTGTTTGTGGGACGCCTAGTCAGTCAAAGGGACAAATTTACTAAGGGTACAACTTACGAATTGTTTCCCTTCAGCTTTGCGCACGACTTCCGAAGGTACACCCTTGAATTGGCGAAGGGGGTCATTGATTTCCACCTGAGAGCATGATAAGTAAAGAAGAATGAAAGAAAGAAATGGAATGGCTGGGTCTTACATTCGCTTCTCGACCATTTTGCAGAGATCAAGAGCCGCCTTTGCAGGAACAGCCCATCCTCTCTTCAGACAGATTTCGAACATCGCGCGAAGGATACTAGAAGACATAACATAAATGAGCAAAGTAGCATAGGAAACTTTAAGGGAAAGAACTCACCGTCCAGCAGATTGCTGGACAAACACCATGTCCGCGACAAGAACGAAGCCTATACCGCATAACATGAGATGGATGAAAGGTATAAAAAACGGTAATACGTACCGTCAAGCTTCAGTTGCGAAATGTAAGCTTGGAGCAAGACATTGATTTTCGCAGCAGGTTCTTCGACACTTTCCTTAACAGGAATCGGCACCCGCTCTAAAGCTTGGCCAACTCGAGTTTTTCCTCTTGACGAACCTAATAAGAAAGAAACGTAAGGCAGTTGAATATACCAAGTGCGGGAATAGATACTTACAGGCAGCAACTTGAACTCGTTCGAGAGAGCGAACACTCGGAAGAGCTCAACCGTCGACATGGTAGGCCGTAAATGTTGATTGTATACCATCATGGAATTGTAGGTCACATAATAATGCGACGCAATGCGTCCGAGTTCCGTGCTCGTGAAGCGCCCTGTTGACCTCTCGTACTTTATGAGCTGGCATTTTTCTAAGAGCACAGCAGCCGAGTGCGCGATATCCGCCCGTTTCTGAATCAGACCCTCATCGTCCTCCTGGTAATCAGCGCCGACTGCGTATAGCGCAGGTGATTTGAGCATGCGACATATCTAAAAAAACGTAAGAAAATATGAAAGAAGGGCGAAAGCTGAAGAACTTACAAATAGGTATATCCGAGCCACTGCACGGCCTCGTCGCGATTGCGCACCGTGCCAGCTACAATTTCCGCATTCAAGTTGTCCGCCAGCTTCGAGACAAACTGGGACTCGATGGGTAGCTGTTGGTTGAGCAAGCTGAGGTAATACTGAAGCTCGGAGTGGTTGGTGATAATGATGCCCTCGCCGAAAGTATCGAACTGTGGTCGACCCGCACGCCCAAGCATCTGGAGCACATCTTGCGACGAAAGCTCAACCCAGCGACCCTTCTCGGGGTTGTAGATCTGGGTACCCTTGATGATGACCGTGTGGGCGGGAAGGTTAACACCCCATGCGAGCGTGGCCGTGCATACGAGCACCTGCACACTGCCGTCGGCGAACAGTTCCTCGACGACACCGCGGTCTTCGCGCGACATACCGGCGTGATGGATAGCGAAACCGAAGGGGAGGAGATCGCGTAAGTTGCTGTCCTTGACGTTGTTGGCTTCTTCCGTCAGGATTTCGCGTACAGCGCCTTCTGGTTTGACGAATTGGGTAATTGTCTCCTTTTCGATAGCCATATCGCGCAGGAATCGCGCGGTCTTTGCAGTCTCCTTCCGCGAATGGACGAATACGAGAGTCTGGTTCTTGCCGGCTTGATCGAGGACCTTCTCATAGCAGACCTCATTTGTGATCTGATAACGTTTGATCGCCTTCTTCTCGGTAATACCAATGAATTGTTGTTGCAAGCCGCAGGGGCGATACGAAGCGTCGAAGTAAAACAACCCTTTCTTCTCGTCCACTCGCAAGAAGGTCGCCACGTCTTGATAATTTGGAAGAGTCGCGGATAAGCCAACAAGGCGAACGTACTCGGAGGTCTGTTCCATCCTCCTGATAGTTCTGGAAACGATCGCCTCTATGACAGGGCCACGTTCATCGTGCAGAAGATGAATTTCGTCAATGATGATAAGGCGGACGAGGTTCGTATAGCTGAGGTCGGTCTGTTTACGAGTGATGACATCCCACTTTTCGGGCGTAGTGACGATAATTTGAGCCTCGGAAATCTGCTGCTTCGTCATTTGAGAGTCACCAGTCAACTCGCCGACTTTGATACCGAAAACCTTGAGGCGGGCGCTGAAATTGCCGACCATCTCTTGGACAAGCGCCTTCATCGGCGCGATGTATACGCACTTGAAAGCATCGAGATCGAATTCGCCCGTTTCCTCGTTGCGATGCTTGGCGAGTTCGTTGAGAATGGCAAGCATGGCTACGTTGGTCTAGAAAATCATGAGAATTATGTTTATTGGGCGGCTCAAAGGGTTGGGTACGTACCTTACCAGCACCAGTGGGCGCACAAAGTAGAATGGGCTCGTCCGTACCGAAGGCGACGGGGAACAGTTTGCTCTGAACGCGATTGAGTTTTGGAACGGTGAAGGCTTCGCGCGCCCAAGCAGGGAGTGCCGAGATGGGAACAAACTCGCCGGCGGTAGTAGGTTTTTGCTTCGGAGCGGGGACGTGGATTTCTTCGTAGCCTTTCTTCGCGCGTTTGAACGAGCCATCGGGCAGCTTGCACTTCTTATTCGACATAAGATGGCCCCCTTGAGAAAACGCCATGCTCTCGAGATCGACGGTCCGTTTCGGTTGAACAGTGGATCCAGGCGCCAGAGTCGCGGTCTTGGGAACGACTGGCTTCTGGTCAACGTCCATCGCGTCCGCGGCGGCAGTCTTGGCCTGTCTGTCGCCAGCCAGCTCGCGCAAAATCCATCCGAGACCCTTCTCGCGCATAGCCACCTCGACGTTTACGCGCTCTTCCGCATCGCTGCGCATGAGCTTCGTGCACCATACAATGACGTCGCGGTTCTTGAGGAATTTGGTGATGATGTCGAAACTTTGGTACTCGAAGAGCTCCATAAGCTGATTTTCGCAGTCACGAGCACTGGAGTCGGAGCCGAGAATGCTGAGGACGTTGGCTGCTTTGTCGGCAGCAGTGACGGGGTCGGGATAGATTTCAGAGATTTGGCGCTGCACCCAGAAAGCATCGATGGAATGCGGTGAAACGATATCCTTCTCGGCCTTCGCCTTCGTGGTGGCCTCTGCACCGATGACGAGGTCTTCCTCCTCGTCCTCCGGTGCCGCTGCAACTTCCTCCTCCTCCCTTTCTTCCTCCTCGTCTTCATCGTCAGTATCATCGCGAATCTCAAACCCTTCTTCATCCTCCTCTTCCTGCTCCTCCTCGTCAAAAACGACCGCCACACCACCCTCCTCGTCAATCTCGGCGTCCTTGCGCTCCTGGTCAGGGTCTGCCATGGTTTCATCGTCGGCGTTGTAGTCCGTGATTTTTTTCGACAAGTTGACGAGCTGTGAAAACTGCTCGTTCGAGATGGAGCCGATGACCTCCTCGATTTCCTTCTTCTTGTCGAAATCCTTCATGCCCTCATTCTTGAGCGTTTCGAGCATGGTGTCGGCAGCGCTGCGGACAATGTCTTGTGCCTGGTCCCCGAGAGCTGTGTGAACTGCCGAGAGCATGAGTTCGTAAACTTGTCGTGTTTCGGCGGTGCGGGGGCGATATGCGAGGCCCTCCACGTCTTGTGTTGCCTCGATGATGTCGGCATACCCGTAACCAGCAATGTCGGCCTTGCGTTTGGACGTTGCCTTCTCGTCCGCGCCTTCCACTGCCCTGCGTTTCTTCTTGTCGAGGTCTTGGGCGCTTGTCGAATGACTCGAGAGCCCATGTCCTTGGGGTCGATACGACCAGCCAGCGAAACAGGAGCACCATCTGGCTCCTTGTCGCGCCGTGGTAGCGCCGAACGATCTGTCGTCAGCACCAGAGACGAGATGGCGCCATAGTTGTAGCCCGAGAGATCGGGTTTTTTAGACATAGTGGTAGGAAGAAAGGTGCGTTGATCGTTGGACGCGACGTCCAGCAGAAATTATGGTTCGTTACGTAATGTTTACTTAGCTGAGTCACTTATCTGACTCAATAAGCTTTTTTGATTAATTAATTAATTATCTTTATGCACTACTTATCCCAAATCCTGGGAAGACCTGGACACTGCTTAGGGAGCCAATAGAGAGCCCAATGAAAAGGAGAGAGCAGGTATAAGTACATATCTTCAGGAAATAAAAGACATCGTATAAATCGTTGAATTTTCATTTGTTAGTGAACATTTAGACTTGTTGAATTTATGAGCATGCGGCTGGAACCGTGAAATCATCAACATGGTTAGCAGCATTGACACCCAGTCCGCGAGACGCGAACGCCTTCCATATGGTACACGATTGGTACCGGCATAGCGATTTACGTCGGCTTGGATCCACGCATCGCGCCCCGTCACGACTGATCAAAACATGGTCAGAAAGCGATCAAATGACCATCACAAATGTACTCGGGTGGACGTACAGGTTGGGCTACAAGGCTGGAGCGCGAGCGCATCAACGAAGAGATGGAGCCAAACGATATTGCCTTCCGTGCCACTAGGATTCGTTCGGGCGGTAGCAGACCAGCCATGTGCAGCAACGAGGCCAGCGTAGACTTGGTAAAGCACATTGGCCCATATCTCGCCGCTCGCTACAAAAGAATCGATAAACATTTACATATAACACCAACAGAAAGGACTTACAATGAGGTTCGGTTCGCGTCTGCAACGCGGAGTAGAGGAGAGGATTAGTGGTGCTAGAACATGACTCACGTGAGAACGAGACGAGAGTTGAAAAAGCGGAATAACTGACAGACTTGTCGAATACGGATATGACCGAAGACCAGCGGGGTTGTTCGACACATATTGCCCAATAACATAATCTGGAGTGGCGCTCGAGTTTTCTCGTTCCAGCTACATCCTTTCAGTAACGCCGTAAACAACACAAATGAAATGATCTCACTTCGCCATGGCATCCGAGAAGCCTAAATAAGTAATCAGCATTAATCCAGTCGCGGCATAAACACATCCAAACTTACCTTCTCCCATTCCAAGAGACTCGATTGTCTTCAAGCAACGCGCTGTGCCGCCCCCGGTCAGACGGTTGGTCAAACCATGCGTTAGCTCGTGCGTAACGATGTCATTCTCAAGAGAACCATCGCGATTAGGCTATCAAAGCAAAATACAGTTCAGCCTGTCGAGTCGGCATCTATGTTGCAGAGAACACAACTTACCATGGTATCGTTCCATATATACAACCCTAAATTCGGCTAAAAATCAGAAACGATCTCAGAATGAAAATAAAGGCGACGTACTCAAGCGCCCTGACGTTCCCCTGAAGTAAATGAAGAAAAGAAAGGTTGACTTCATGTGGGGTAGTTATTTTCAAAATACTGGACGTACTCTGCCGGCGAGGTGAAATCTGCAGTATCAACCCCAGCGTTGTCCTGAACTGAGATCGAAACTGAATCATTTCCAGAACCGCCAACCCATGATTGTTGGTTTGGAAATTGAAGGCAGCCTGTGGAACAAGAAATGAGAACAGCGACTATACAGGCGGTCTCACAAAACGTCGGAGAAGAAAGTACCTCTGTAAAGCCGTACCTTAAAGTTACAAGTCAGTAAGGGGCTTCCGAGCTGTCTAACACGAACACGCACCTATACGTGTAATCATGAAACGTGTTTGCAACATAGAACGCATTAACCCGAGCGGCGTCAACATTTACTTGCGCCGTTGGAGCCAGTAATGGGTTCTGTGTATATGAAAATACGAGCGGAGAGGTACTCTGACTAGACGTAGAAGAGTAGGTCCCTTTCCAGGAGCATACGTTATTCCCTCTGCATACGACAGTCAGTCGAATCACCAACGTTAGCAACTTGCATATACACGTACTCTGTTGTTCTAGAGACAAAATTCAGCTAAAAGACTCGACAAGAAAAAAACATTATACTTACGTGTAGTTGGTCGTTCCATCATTATGCCATCCGAGAGGGGATGCAGCAGCGTCTTCCGGGTTCACAATTGTCTCAAAGCCTTGAGTAAGAACCTGCTTCTGGATCGGCAATGCTGTGTACTTCCAATCAAACGACGATATCGATTCTCATTAATTCGAATGATATCTGGAAGAACACTCACAGTAGCTTTAGAAACATAATCTACGACCGATACGAGCTCGCTGGTTGTGGCATCGGCAAATACTTCATACCATGAGCCTGTGATGCTGTTTTGAGCTTGGAAGACATAAACGAGGACGGCAGAGTTGTTTGAATTGACAAAATATTCCAGCGTAATAGGAGAATTGTTGTACGTCGCATTTAACGCAATCTGGATTGGTATAATCACAGATTGGGGAGTAACATTGGGAACGGACTCCGTGAAATAACCTTCCAGATGAAAAGATATCAATATATCAGTCATACGAATTGTAAGTAGACAACGAATGCATACTTGGCGTAACAAATGATGAACCATGAGCGACGACCTGACAACATTGTACTCATCAACGTTCCACCTTGTAGAGGATGAGGTGATTTTTGTACCTGGCCAGCGTTGTTGAATGCTATATTAGCTACCGCATTCGATATGGGAACTCCATCCTATTTCACATGTCAGAATCATCAGACCACGCTTTAGCACTTCAAAAGTTGCAAATCTTACATGCGTTTGAGCGAGGTAAGCATATTGAGATACCTGGCCAACGTATCCTGATTGGTATATAACGCCTTGGCCAACCTGATTTGGGCTTAGAAGCGTGGTTGCAAATGCCACCGCAGCATCTTGTAAAGAAAACTGCGCGCGATTGGAAAGCGGATGGTTGATACCAGTGCCATACGTCTATACATCATGAGCGTCAGCGATTGTGTTATATTGAGTTTGTAGATAGTGAAATACCTTGAATGTGGTCTCTGGGTGGAATGGGACGACTTCGCCGCCAGAACTAAGTTGCACAGGCAGACCAAGCGTTGCGCGCTGTGACGGAGTGCTGGCAGCAAGTACGCTAGTAGCAACGATAAATGGTGCGAGAGCAGCTGGTAACAGCTTATGGAGGAAGTACATTCTGGCAAGAAAGAACCCAGGTGCAAGAGACTGCGCGATAACGCAGGGAAGTTTATATAACCCAGGAAATCAGTCCGGGCCTTTTGCTGAAAACAAGCGACTTTGCACTAGTGAGACAGCGGTTCTCAGCCTCGTGGTCGATATTCATCGATATTCGTCGATCATCTGGCATAAACGCTACAAAAGCTTTCTGCACAAAGGATCAATGAATGTTTGACCAATGGTTGATTTACACGAACTCACCTGCCGATAATCGCAACTAGATTTGAGATTGCGCGAAACTCAGTAAATAGGTTCGCTGTAAGAGATAGTCTCAAAGCTGGCGCAACGGAGCAAATGCTTCCTGATCCCAATCCGACCTGAATGTATGAAAAATACGAGTTCTTGCGAGATTCAGTGGCACGGGTTAATGATGACGATGATGTCAGCTCTGTCAAAAACACGCTGTATTTGCGGCTAGAGGTGCCAGTAAGCCGTCGTAAGATAAATTATGTATGTAGAATCTATTAGGCTCCTAACGCCTTGCAAAAAAGCTAGATCCATAAGCCATCTCTTGAAAGTTGAACATTTGACTTCGCCGCTCACCGGCTCAGATACCCATGTGATAAGAACATCTCGCGCGATGCCAATTCAGACACGTTTTAGAGAAGGAATCATTCTAAAACTCGATAAGACGTGCGCTCGTTGTCACCACAGCGTCCGACCTTCGGGTGCCTGATGGTGTAGTTCCAAGATTCAGAAGGTGCAACGTCCAAAGGTCATGCTAATGCGTATGTAATCATTTCTCACGAACATACCATCTATAAAGCGCCAAAATTTGCATCCAACCTTCCTTCCAACACATACATACTTATGTCCGCACTTTCTCGCTCTCTTCTGTCATAACGACGCCTGCGGAAAATGTTGCGCGGAACTACACCATCTCAGCTTCGACTTGCATCTGGACCCATGTCAAGGCGCCTTTACATAATTCGTATCACTCATTTCACCGCCTCAGAAGACGCGAGGGCGCCGGTGCGTAGGACAATGGAATAAAGTCGGATTCCTGAGGTGAGCTTGTTTCTTCTATTCTCCGATATCCTTCCTTCTTCTTTCTACTATGATGCATCGAAATATATTTGCTACTTCAGAGAGCTTAGCTCTATGAGATTACATTTTCCACCAAGATCTCTGATTCCCATTCTTTGTCGCCAATGTTTCTGCCTTTGCCATACGTTGTACTAACTGCCCAACTTCAGACGCCCTTATACTCTTGCTTCGTATCTATACCTCGATGGTGGGATGCAAACATCTCTGCCTAATGTTCAAAGGTATTTTCTCGTCTCTCCTTATTCGATTTTGTCGGAGAAACCTCCATAACACGGTTAAATATGTCGATACATGATCATGAGATCCAGTCATAATACAACCTTCCATGTCAATCCTAATACTCGTGAAGAACCAGAATACAAAACTTCCAACTAAGCATCTGTCAAATTTCCGGGGATCCGTCCGGGGATCCATCCGTAGGCTTCCCTTAAGACGACGGGCAACCGGGTGGTAGCAGGAAACTGTTGGTGTGGTTCGCAGCACCAACACCCAAACCCCTGCTAGCGAACGCGTCCCATAGTGCACATGCATTCGCACCGCCGAAGCGATTCACATCCGCTTGTAGCCAGCATCACGGGCATTGAGGACTATTTAATTACAACGAAACGATGTTCATGTTAGCAAGGGTGCTCGCCAGAGAACTTGAAGCTGTGGCCTACATGTAGGATTGCAAGGCTGGATCGCCAGCGAGTCGATGAATAGATGGAGGAACACACGTTGCCTTCCGACGTTGTTGGGTCTGTGCGCGCGGTCGCAGACCATCCGTGGATCCCAACGAGGTTGGCGTAGACGTTGAAAGCATGTTCGCCCACACCTCACCGATGGCTAATTCGAAGAGCGCGAATGTGCTGAGCATTAGGAATAAGGTCAGAAATGAAGAGCCTACCATGGACCTCTGTGAGGGTTTGTAAATCAGAATACTGGAGAGGATTCACCGTCCTGAATTTTTACAGAGTGAAGCACAGATTCCATAACTGAAGAAATAATAGACTTACGGTCTGTCGAATAGGATGAGTACGGATACCAGCCGGATTATTCGTGACGTATTGTCCCAGAACAAAATCAGGCGTCGCAGCAGACAACTGCTCGTTCCAGCTTCAAAAAAAATCATCAGAAGAGTGTTCCGACTACGAACGCGAGTAAAAAAATATTCACATAGCCATGGTATCAGACCACCCTCACCCATTCCACCAGCTTCGGTCGTCTGGAGGCAGCGCCCCGTTCCGCCGCCCGTCATGCGGTTGGTGACTCCATGCGTATTCTCATGAGTAACGATGTCGTTCTCAAGCGCGCCATCGCGCTCAGGCTAGAGACATGCGGTCAATAAGCCGAGTCTATACATTAACGTGATAATTATCTCGTCACTCACAGTGGTGAATGTCCATAAGAACATCCCTGCAGATGGATCATCAGAAGTGGCTCCAAGAAGAAACGAGTTAACCCACTCATTCGTCCGGACTGTCCACTAGAATAACATTGTGAGTGACTTTCTCAAGGGATAGCGGTTTTCCTTTTTGTCCACTTACTCCGCAGGCGTAGCGAAATCAGCGTTGTTAGTACCAGCAGCGTCTTGAACGGAGATTGTGACTTGATCATTCCCGAGTCCGCCCTTTCCAAAGTTATTGTTTTGGAAGTTGAAAGACGCCTATCCTCAAGTCCTAATGAGCTCGACTCCCGCGTTCGTAGAAACATACCGCAAACCTCTGTGAAACCATACCTAGTATGAGATAAATGTCTCATTGTCAGACCTCACAAGAACAGATAGGAGAAAGCATAAACGCACTTGTACGTCAGATCATGCATGGTATTGACGACGTAAAACGCGTTTGTACGCGCAGCGTCGAGGTTGGCTTGAGCAGTTGGCGCAAGTGTTGGATCTTGCACGAAAGCGAAGTTTAATCCCGGAGAGCTCTCGCTCGTGGTGGCAGTTTGAGCCCCTTTAAATGAAATGGCATTATTTCCTCTGCAAATGATTGTCAGGGCCCGAATCTGAGAATATAAGAAGATTGATTTTCAACTTACGAGGTCACCCTACGCCCGAGAGCAAAAAAAAAGAGTCAGATAAACGCGAAACAAACTAAAAACTAAAACTAGAAATAATATCTCACGTCGTATTCGTAGTGCCAGTCGAATGCCACCCTAGAGGCGACGCCGTCAAATCTTCTGGGTCCACGAGCGTTTGGAATCCCTGAGTGAGGATCTCATCCTGCATCGGGAGCACGAGGTACTGTCAAAAGAAAATTGGCGGGATCAGCGTGCGAACGGAGCTAAAACCCATGGACGCTATCGACGGGCTTTCGAAAATGGGGTGCGGGATGAGGAAGAACATACAGATGCCCGCGTCACGAAATCCGTCACCGATACCAGTTCCCCGGAGTGTGCGTCGACAAACGCCTCGAACCATGCGCCGGTGGCGTCGTTCTGAATCTGAACGACGTGCGTCAGCACGGCGGTGTTGTCTGGTTTTGCGAAAAACTCGATGGTGGGCGGGTGGTTGTTGAACGTCCCATCGAGGGCTTTTTCGGCCATGGAGATCGCGGATTGCACCGAGATGCTGGGGGTGGTAGACGCGAAGCTTGCTGTTTACTTAGCGTTAATTTTGGCTCCATCTCAAAGGATGACAATAGCGCGTACTGGGATCAACGAAGGATGAGCCAAATGTGACGACCTATAAGAGCAATGCGTTAATATATATTGGCGCCCAGCTGCCTATCGTCTTCTTCACCTTATTGTCTTTATTGAATGCTACATTGGCGACAGCGTTTGCGAATGGGATTCCATTCTGCGCAGGTAGAATCAGAAATTTAATGCGCACTCTGTTATGCCCCATTACTTACATGAACTTGCGTGAGGAACGCATGGTCGGAGACTTCGCCGGAGAACCCGGACTTGAATGCCACTGAACTGGCGCTCGTAGAGAGGCGAGAGCCAACGAAAGATATCGCAGCGCTCTTCAAATCGAATTTCGAACGCTTAGAAAGAGGGTGGTCGATCCCCGAGCTGAAAGTCTGTTGGACAGAAATTCATCATTAAATTGAACATAGAGATATAAGAAACCTGTTGTACGAACCTCAAATGTACTAATAGGATGGAATGCCTCGATTTCAAGATTCGAGCCTATCGGAATTGAACGACGCGTCGCGTGGTCCAGAGGCGAGGCGACGCTGCAAGACGCCAAGGCAACAACCAAGAGGGCGTCCTTCCATAGTTTGCTGAAAGAAGTCATCCTGATCAAGATCGTCCGAGTATCTTGACTCTTGTGGGGAAAACACGATACTCTTTCAAAGCCTTTATATCATGGAGGATCTTATCGTATGAGTATAATCCAGCAACATCCCACATGAAACCTGTCGAAAAGAAGTAATAAATACAGAACTTGTAGAACCCGGCAGAGGTCGCATGTCTAGTAGCTTTGACTTCGCGGCCCTTGGACTAAGCCTGCCTCAGTCCTCAGCGACTATGATTGGTCTTGGCAAGGGAAGATTTTCTATTTTTGCTCTTGATAAGCAAATATGGGATGAGACACACGAGGTATGAATCCACGGCTCAAGGCAAGAATATCTTCGAAGCATAGAAGATTGGAGAGACATGGGAATTACATTCTGCAAACGATGGGTCAGCGATGTCGGTGAACAACGAGGAAAGCGACTAGGAAGAACCCTACAATGTCCGAGGAAGCCAGAGCGCCATAGGTGTTGGCCAGCGCTAATGGGACCTCGCATTCTGCGAATACTAGAATAGAAAATACAAAGTAAAAGAAGTCCAATGTCAGTGTATCTGCTAGGCCTGAATATCCTCAGCTTGCGAATGGGATAGGAGCAATAGGATTGACGTAAATCAGAAGATCGACATGCAGCAGCGAATGGATGACCAGATCGTGCTAATATAAGGAGCTGCATACTTAGGAGGTTCGAGTGTGAAAGAAAGCGGCAGATGTCAATTCTGCACGGAGCGTGAGAACTCCAATAACAGCATCACACCGTGCCGAATCTTATTACCACTACGTACCGCCGTGCCACAACCATTCAACCGAGTGTAATACCGACTTGGACTTTGTTGAAGCTCAAGATCTAGATCGACTGTTCGACGAGTGGCCAGCGTTAGAAAGTTTGGATCTACCGAGAGTTATAAATAGATTGTGTACTTGGAATGCAATGGGCCCTTCTCCTGCGCGACAGATACACGCCATCGTCATAGCCATAGGCGGTCATCATAGGGCCAATATTAATATTGAAGGTCAGTGTCAAGCATGGGATTGAATACATGTGAGCTACGCTATTGCGAATGTTTTTATCGACGATATACTTGCCTACCACGAATTTTAAACCTTGATTTTTTTGTTGATTGCAAGAGATCTGTCTAATCCCAGGCAAAGCAAATTATTTGAGCAATCGTAGCCGTAACTCCAATTAGCTTCTGGGCCAGAATTGTTCTTGATCGTATTGGGCCACGACCCTCTTTGTACTACATACCACATGAGGAATGCAGACCAAACGACGATTCGTGCCACCGTGCCACTGAATAGTCGCGCTTTTATAAAAGAATGACCGTTGCTTGTTTCCCTCTCTTAAACTCCCCATTATTACTATCCTCGACCAGCCTATCAGCCAATCTATCCCTCCCGCAAACATGATGGCACACATGACCCGTTTCAGTATCTGCAGCCTTTACGATATCGAGTCTAACGGGACCGCTCTCGCCCACATTATATTAGCGGACAAGAACGCTATGGACGCTGTCATCGAGAGCCTCAACACCACCGCCGTCTCGCAGATCGAATACACGCGCAGCATCGCCATCCTCGCGCGTCACATAGAAGATAACCTGGACGCGATCGACATCGACCTCGCTGCAGAGTTTCGGGAGAGATTAACCGACGAGGCGATCAGTACCTATATTTCCTTTTGGGAAGTAAGTTACTTATCTTGAAATCGTTATTTTTGACACCTCATCTAACATGCGCTGCTTAGAACCTCCTCGATCGTGCTCCCAAGGGGTACGCGCGTTCGAATGCCCTTGCCGCCGCCGACCCCATTGCCGTCTCTGCTTTCGTGGGAGATCTGCTCTCCTCGAAGATGATTGATTTTGAGGCTTTCGAGGGCTGCCTCCTCTATCTCATGGATGGGGTGACCAGCGCACTTCATCTTCGATGCCTCCGCACACTTTTCGCCCATGGATGCGCCCGTTACCAGCCAGAGACGAGCCATTGGCTATTCAAGGAATACATGGACCGTATCAACCGGCGATGCGTCAAAAATTTCAAATATATTACCATAGCAAGTAACATTGCTTTCTTGATTATTACGGGATAACTGACCGGTATTGTTTCACTTTTGTAGGAGGAACAAAAACTGCGCGAGCTCCTCCACGACCTCATGTTTCGTCCCCCCGCCGCATCCTACCCCAATGTAGTCGATAGACACCTCGACCTCGACGGCGCTCTAATGGCGTCCGTCTGCCCTGTCAATTGGCATGCCGAAAACCGTGTTGTCGTCGACAAAGCTTTGGAGAGATATACCCCGACCCACTCCTCGGAATGTGCGGTGTCCTCCATGGGCTCGCGGTCACCGTCGTCGTCGCCTGCACTGAGCGAGGGGTCGGACTCGGAAGTGCTTCTTGGATTCGCGACGCATATGAAGGCGCCGGTTCTTCATCACCCGCAGCCAGTCTACGGCTACGTTACTCAGCAAATGCGGGGGATCATCGACATCTCTTTTTCCTAATTTAGTTGTTTTATTTCTTTTTCCTTCCTCATCGTCCTGTTGACAGATAACTTTATATACTAACGAAGCATGCAGTAGCTTATTAGCTAAACTTGAATTATTACGGACTCATTGGCTCTGTAATTTCGCGATTTCCGTGTTAAGAAAAAATACCCCACTTGTACTACCCCACATACTACTAATAATATACCTACATCATATACTTGCATACATTTTTCATCACTTCTATCTTTATCTTTAAATTTTGTATCAATTTAGCGCTACGTCGTTTGTTTCATCTCTGGCTCTTTTCCTCTTTTCTCTGTTAATTTTTTTTTTTTGTTCAGCATCTATATTCCTATCAACGCATGCATAAAAAGTCATTAATCCATCCGTTGAAGTTGAATAATTTGACATGCAAGGACTAATAAAAACTCTTGCGGGCCCGAAGGTATATGTGGGCAACGCGAGTCATGTTTGTGACCGCTCGTTGATGGTTGTTGAAGCTGAGCCAACCGACGCCCGGAGTCAGCCTGACAGCCATGGTTTGGGCTGGAACCATCGCCATAAAAGGCACGCCCTTCACCCGTGCTCTCACATCCATCCTCCACCGCCGGGCTATCACAGCCTCTCTTCGCCCCTTCTCATCCTCACCGGCCTGCTCCAAAGCAAAGTCTCCCTCGCGCGCGAAAGCAAGCATGGCCTCCGACCGTTCGACACCCCCAGGCGAGGTTTCAGACCTCAGCACCCGGCTCAACCTGCTCAATGTTCATGGAACAGCGTCCTCCAAGCAGTCGAGCGCGGACTCGGACCTCATCGCCGCCCTCCACGCGCTGTCCGCGAAGTCGCCCAAGCTGGTGAAGTCGTCCACGTACCCGGCGCCCGCAGACCCGTCGATCACGGTACGCAGCTGGAAGATGAACGAGTTCAAGTACTACGATATACCATCGCCTTTCCCGACGCTTGCGCGAGGCTTGTTTACGCGTGAAATTGGCACTGAGGGAGGGAAGGACGGTGCAGGGAAGACGACACCGCGATATCAGATTGTGGTGCGAGGTTACGACAAGTTTTTCAATATCGGCGAGGTTCCTTGGACATTCGTGCGTTCTATTCCCTGTCTATTCTTTTTTGGATACAACTGATCGCTATGATGTACCTAGTGGGACTCTATTGAGAAACACACGGCGCCTCCATACGTTCTGTCCCTCAAATCCAACGGATGCATCATCTTCATCGCGGCGCTTACTCCCGAAAAGCTACTCATCACGTCCAAACACTCTCTGGGACCTGTGGCCGGCCAGCCATTGAGCCATGCACAGGCGGGCGAGATGTGGTTGCGCAAATACCTTACCAAGCTCGGGAAGGAGGAAAAGGATCTGGCGGGTGTGTTGTGGGAGAAGAACTGGACCGCGATCGCCGAGGTACGTGTGCGATTTTTACTTAGCCGCTGCTTTTTACCAACCAACACCTGCAGCTATGCGACGATGACTTCGAAGAGCACGTTCTGGGATACCCGCCCGAGAAGACGGGCCTCCATCTGCACGGCCTCAACGTCCGCTCGAAGGAATTCGAGACGATGCCCGCCGAGATGGTCGACGCGTTCGCAGAAGAGTGGGGCTTCATCAAGACCCCGCACATCACCCTCAACACCATCAAAGAGGTGCAGGACTTCACCAAAGCCTGCGCGGAGGCCGGCGAGTGGAACGGCGAGGCGGTCGAGGGCTTCGTCGTGCGCTCGCACGTCAGCGAGCCGCCCACCGCGGGCCGGCACACCGCCGCGAAGGACCCGTCGCAGTCGCCGTACAGGCCCGGGTCCTCGTTCTTCTTCAAGGTCAAGTTCGACGAGCCGTACATGATGTACCGCGACTGGCGCGAGGTGACGAAGACGCTGCTGAGCAAGGGCCTGGACGCGACGCTGCTCCCGAAGAGCAAGATGAAGCGCGCGGAGACGAAGCTGTATGTGCAGTGGGCGATCCGGGAGATCAAGCGCAATCCGAAGGCGTTCGAGGGGTATACCAAGGGCAAGGGCATTATTGCGACGAGGGAGATGTACCTTAGCTGGCTGAAGTCGGGAGAGGGTCTGAAGGGTTTGCAGGAAGTGGAAAAGGAGGACCAACAGCAAGGCGGCAGCCGCAAATTTGGCAAGACGATCATTCTGCCTGTTGCGATTCCTGGATGTGGTGCGTACTGATATTATCTCGATGAAAGTTTTTGCTCATGTAAATTTTCTATAGGCAAAACGGTTGTCTCTGTAGCATTGGCACACCTGTTCGGCTTTGGGCATACTCAAAGTGACGATGTGCATGCGAAGAAACCAGCCCCTATTTTCATCAAGAACGTAACGAACCTATTGGCTAAACATGACGTGGTCATCGCAGACAAGTAGGTGTCATTACCTTGCTGAATTCGTATATTAACCTCTCCTTCAGAAACAATCATCTCAGAATGCACCGTCAGTCCCTCCGAGACGCCACCAAGAACGAAGACCCACCCGTCCGCCTCCTCGCCCTCAACTGGTCCCTCGACAAACCGCCTGCAGCGGTCCACCGTATCTGCGGCGACCGCGTCCTGGTACGCGGCGACAACCACCAAACCCTGCGCGCCGACGCCACCTCGAAAGCGCACGAGGACGTCATTTGGATGTTCATCAACACCACGGAGGAGCTCACGCCGGCCGAGGTCGACGAGGTCATCGACATGGAGCTCGAGGAGGGCCTGGAGGCCGCCGTGCGCCGTGCGGTCGCGGGCTGCGTCCGCATCCTCGGCCTCGCGCAGCCGTCCGACGCGCAGATCGCGGAGGCGCTCGCCGTGGCGCAGGGGTACGCGCCTACCACGAAAAAGCCGGACGAGCCGAAGGACAAGAAGAAGGCGAAGGCGCCGCCGCGGTACTACGGCCTGCTCCCGGAAGTCGACCTCGTTGCCCTCCTCGACGCGCGCTTGAGCGCGCCCGACGCGGAGGGGGGCCCGCGCATTTTCTGGCAAAAACTCAAGGCAGACAAGCGGTATGCCGTGCGCCCGCATGTCACGATCGTGCACAAGAAGGCGATGGACACGGAGCGCGCAGTGTGGGACCGCTGCGAAGAGGTCGCCGGTCTGCCTTTGCCGCCTGTGTTCAAGGGCCGGCTCGGGAGCGTGCTGTGCAACGGGCGCGCGATGGCGGTGACGGTGGAGGATCTGGCGCTGGAGGCGGTGTAGGTGGGGATGGCAAGGAGGGCGAGGCGTTCCTGGACAGCCTGCCGCGCGAGGTGCGCAATCGGCTGCATATTACGGTGGGCACGAAGGAGCCGAAGATAGAGCCGGTGGAAGCGAAGGATATGGTTGAAGCGTGGCGCGCTAAGGGCGCTGATGGCGGTATCATTGAACTGAAACTCGATCCGGTGGAGGTGCGTGGAAGGGTGAAGGGGTTGAATGGTTGAGGGGCGCTCCGCGACCGACATCGTATCCCTTTCGCTGCCTCTTGGTATCCAAATTTCTTGCTGTTTCGAACAGCCAATGTTGTGGATGAACTTGCTATATTTATTCTCTTGCTCTGCTGTCATGTTTCTTGTCATCATCGTCATCCATTCATCCTCCCCCGAACTTATTTACTACGTACATTACACCTCTCTGCCCTTCATTCTATTCATATACACAATGCATGCACTTGTAAATATACTACCTTACCAAGCAATAACACTCAACTCAAAATCTTATCCCTGATATCAACCAGGAAATTCATGTAGCCCAACATCACCTTGCGAAGCAATGGTCCGATACTGACAATTTGACCAGCTTTTCCTCGTCCCGTAGCACCCAAAACAGATTACTCGAAGCTTGGTGACACATTGAAGAAGCCGTGTGGAATCCATTGCTTTATGCAGCCCATGAGCAACGTAGACACCATCGTACGTGCTAGTTTCTTCATTCGAATTATTTTTCCTTATCGAAATTTCATCTGCAGAGAACAGTCTGGACTGCCGAAGATACGGAATTACTCTATGTCACCCTTGACTACGCTCCGGATACGCTCCCCTGCGATCTCGCAGTAATATGCCGGAAACCATGTCGTGAGGTGTGTATCAACTCTTATGGTTTGTTTCTTGCCACAAAGACCTCACGCGACAAAAACAGGTATATCGTCAACGCAAATACTACAAATCCCCGGTAGTTCCGACAGAGAAAATGAAGCAGTCAATGTACATCAACACCAAGGGACTCCGTGAATACGACATGCTGGACACCCAGCAGCGCAGATTCGCCACGTAAGCATCCCTCCAGCATCCCTTCTCATCTCCTGCCCTTCCTTCTATACTGAGCTCTCATTTCGCGATTCTGCGTGTGTAGCCGCCTTCCTTGCCAACATACGGGCCCGTGCGATGCGAAGGCGAAGTGCGCGTGCTTCCTCACAAGGGCGCCGTGCTACAGCAGATGTGGCTGCAATAAGTCATGTACGTATTCCCTCTCTGTGATCGATCGCGAGGGGTGGTTGACTTGGTGTGTATTAGGTCCCCGGAAGTGGAAGGGCTGCTCGTGTGCGAAGTCGGCGAAAGTGTGCGGGACGAAGAAGTGTTCGTGTTTTCGCGCGTTTATCGAGTGTGATCCGGAGGTGTGCATTCCGTGTGAGGCGAAGTGAGGATTCCTTTCTATGTTTGTGGTAGTAAGTGTTGCTGACGTTTGGCTCGTTGGCTCTTATAAATTTGCAGAGGTACATGCCTTTTCTTGGGTTTTGAATAGAAAAAGGCAACTGACAGTTTCGCAGATATGTCCTCCAATCTATGCCGGAACGTGGGTATCCAGCGCGGTACTTTCAAGGTACGTCCATCACACTATTTTCGCTTACATTATACTCACACATTTCCAAGTCAACTCAAGTGCGCCAAAGCCAATGGGGCCTCGGCCTCTTCATCACGGAGCCATGCGAGAAGCGCGAGCTCATCTCCGGTTCGTCGTCCCTTCCTTTCTTTCCATTCCAACAAGGCGCCAATACATGCAATCTGTACAGAATACGTCGGCGAACTCATATACAACCCCACCGTCCGATCCCGCGCGTGCGTCTCCCCCACTCTCCTCCGCATCCATACAGAGCCATATACTCACGGCATAATTGGGCAGCGGGGCGTCGACGCATAAAGGCCGCTCGTACATATTCGACCTGAACCGGCGCGTGTCGCTCGACTCCGCGTACGCGGGGAACGGCACGCGGTACATCAACCACAGCGCACGGGCGAATTGTGATACCGCAGGTGCGCTACCCTTTCCCTTACACGGCGATGGCACAGGTTCATTGGGTGTTGTTTGTGCTCCATGTAGTGGTGCTCGTGAATGGCGAGCATCGGATCGGGGTGTATGCAGGTATGCAATTCAGTGATAGGGTTCGGGTGGGTGTGTACTGATGCTTATGTTACTTAGCGCAGAGGTTGGAGGAAGGCGAGGAGCTGTTCATTGATTATGGGCCCAAGTTCTTTTCGAACGCGCCAGACGCTCCGAATCCGTCTTAGGGAGGTCTCCAGTCTCCGCGTCGAACGCATTATCACGGGGTATTTATTTACACACGATGATCAACGTGGGTGGGGCGGGTTGGATGGGAGATGATGTCGAGGTCTGCTGTACTGTATTCGCCATTCTTGAGCTGTTCCGATAGCAGCTGTAGGTTTTTGAATTGTTGTATTTTATCTGTTTTCTGGGGTAGTAATCGTATTAGCGATGTAAACTGCGTTTGAGGGATGATGATGTACCTGATATTTAACGACGCGACCAGATGTGCTCGACACGGCATAGAACAGTGTCTCCGTCACGAGAGGGTCTGGTGTTGGAGAGGTGGGATCTGGGTGGACCATTTTGTAGGGTTGTACACCCACGTCGGTCTTCACTTTGTTCCTCCTCTCCTTCTACAGAAATAACACCGGTTAAAGGAAGGAAAAAGATAGCGCGATGCGCGGGATACGCACGCTGACAACCTGCGATCGGACGACGTCGGCGATGCCGAGCCCGACGAAGCAGACGATGCGCGGGCGGTACTGCGCGATCTTCGCTAGGAGCCCGGGCACGCCTGCGATCTGCTCTTTTTTGGAGAGCTCGCTTTGCTAGTAGAAGTGGAGTTGAGGGCGAGGTTGGAGGTGTGGAGTCGGGATGGGCTACGTACCTCTGCGGTGGGTCTCGGGACTAGATTCGTCTAATTTATGGGTCACTTCCTATGTTACGAGAAAAGAAAAGTGCTGTGGGGTACGCACCAATCCAATAGAGAAGTGTTCCGGCATCTTGTAATCTTCTCGCGGATCGAGCTTTCGCGACGTCAATCCTGTTTATTTTTCTGGATCAGCGAAAGTAACCACGGTCCGCGCATGAGATTAAATGACCTGACTGATGCAGGCAGCACCAGAAGTGGTTGTTAGGGTTCCCGAAGTGGTGCCCTAACCGCGCGGACTGTTCGCCTGGACTATTCGGGGGAAGGATATATGGGTGGGTGTATGGTTAGGGAGGGTGGCATAGACGTACTTGATACCACAGAATACGACTGAGGGTATGGATCGTCAATGGTGGTGGTTGCATAGGGTGTGGGCTGGACTTACTATCAAGGCCAGGCGCTATGTTGTCGTTGAGCGGGCGGAGATGGTCGTAGGTTTTGGGTTTCTTTGAACCTAACTTTAGTCAGACGTCGCTGAATAGTAACGAATTGGGATATTGACCTGTAGATGATGAGTTCTCCCTCTTTGACGTCGCCCTTCTAGTACCATCGTCCAGTTTCGAATCGGGAGTAGAGGCGGCATTGTTGTCAATTGGCGTTTCCTTTCGCTTGCCTAGACCCACAGGGCTTTGCGACGTTATCCTGCCCGCCTGTACGTTTTTATGAGCAAACATCGCAACATTCATCCACATTCCAACGTACAGGAGAGCGCTCTGAGCGGCGTGGAGACTGAAATGCGAATTTCAAGAACGGATTCGGCTTCGCGGGGCTAGGAGCTTCGTCTTAGACTTAGATATCACATCTGAGATAGATCAGGACTGCTAGGACAGAAAGAAAGAGAACATCCCATCTGCAAGCGGGAATGGCTTCTCCTCTGCCTGCTCATCCCAGAGTTTCCGTAAACGCCGACATTCCTCCACTGCATCCTCGTATTCGTCATGAGTGACCCACCCGTCACCGGAACAGCCAACAGCTTTCATCATCATCGTGACAGCCTTATCATAATACGCGAGGTCATCCAGCAACGGTTCATTCATCTCCAGTTCTGCTTGGAAGTCGGGGCTAAGATCATCCAGAGGACACACCATCCCTGCATCAGGTACGACAGTGTTCCACAAGTCAGCGATGTCGCCAAGGGCGTTCATGACGAGATGGGGGCCATGACTCCAGGACCTGAGGATATACCAGGGTAGCATCGTCACCGCCGCGGCATGCAACAGCTTGTTGGCCGCCTTACGTCGATCAGTACCCCGCTTCGCGTGAAAGACCTCATAGGCCTTCTGCCGCATGATGAGGCGATGATGGCGGCGAATGTAGACCTGTTTTTCGGGAGAGTAAGTGTCGAGGTCCGCGGGGAGTTCGGGGAACTGAAGGCCAGAAGGAACTGGCAGAACGCCTCCGTCATAAAGCAACATAGACGGGAACAGCGCTTGAGTAAAATACGGCGCTACCTTGGCGTACTGCCAGTCAATGACAGACGTGATGTGGGCCCCGGAGTCAGCGGCGACCCTGATATTGGCCTCGCTGAAGTCGGGGTGCCATAAGGTGGGCGCACAGAGCTCCGCGGGAGGTAGAACGAGCGGGAACATCTTCATGCACATGTGGAGGATCCGCTTGTATAGAGACAATGGCACGAATGGATTCTGCCGGAACGGTGCCGCGGATGCGTCGGGACTCTCAATATATGTCAGTTCGCAGCGCACGGCGGCAATTAAATATGACAGAGGGTCAGACCCTGAGTTGGTTCATTAGTGCAAGGGCTTTCCAGACTTTAGACGAAACTTGGCTTACAAGGGCCACGATCGATGTCCAAATCTGCACGTCCCCCACGCCACCATTGGCGGTCACTCACAGGACCAATACGGTACCTCTCCGCTGCCGCCTTAATGGTCTCGTCTCCGTCCAGATCAACGTCGGGTGAAAAAAGCGGTCGATCGCGGAGTCCGGAGGGGACGTCTTCCTTGAAATACAGACTGCCTATCTGACTGAAGGACACACGCTCAAACTTCTGCTCGATGTCGACGAAATCATTGACGAAGGCCAATGCGTCTGAGCCGGAGGTTATGAGCGGCCAGCGCGTCCGCAAATCGATCCCAGGAGCCTTTTCCATGATGATGTATTCGGCGCCGACGGGATTGATGCTCGCGTTCGCCGTGCCAGACCAAGCGAGGACACGGGGAGTAGGAATTTTGAGGACGTCGCGTGCGAATTCCATGGTGGCCACTTCGCTGGCAGTGGCGAGAAACGGGGGCCCTGCAACGGGACACGGTATGCGCACGATTGCCTCTCTATCGTCATCAAATCGAAGGAGGAAGACTTTGTTATAAGAGCCTGACGTGGAATATGGTGAATGACCTGGTTCAGTAAGGCGGTCACAACACACCTTCATCTAGTTTGCGGAAGCTGGCACATGATGCAGCGCCGAAGGCCTGACATGCTACTCTCTGTATGGCATCCACATCGAACTCGACACGGCGAGCGCTGAGCTCTTGGATGGAGAATGAGATTCACGAAGGGTCAATAATACCAGGTCAAAGCTCACGCTGCAACTCGTTCCACAGCCAGCGTCCTGAGGTATACTCATAGAAGCTACGCTTCTCCTCGTCTGAAAACTTCAGGGTACTGATTCGAGAGGACATCCTCCTATTCGTTGCTGATAGGGATGATGAGGGGAGCGGATATCTGAAGGACGCCGTTAGTCGAAGTACACGACGAAGCATCGTTTGTTTGGACTGTGTGTTCTCCGGGGCTAGATACGCAGCGACCTGGTCACATGTTCATGTGACAACTTGAATTGTACCCTACATTATAACCTGTTTCAAGAGGCTCAGTATGCTGCTGTGCTCTTGTGCTGCGCTCAAAAGACTTGTGTTAAGAAAGCAGAGCCGTCAAGTTCTCGTCGCAAGGACACCTGTCCACATGAGAGCGGTGTTGATGAGGGCGTTTTCTCTGAGAAGATGCCCATCTTTTGCTGCGCCCACAAGACTAGCCTCATCAGAACCTCTGTATTCTCATGTCAAGGAGACACCCTTCCACGATCAACTCGAGCTCACGCCTGGGCTCGTTGGTCGTTGCATCAAATGTTCCCAATTTTACTGATGCAGATCCCTTTTTTCATTTTTTGCTAGAATGCGAACGACGGGACCGGCGGCAAGCCCCATCCACCAGCTCCGCGACGCCGTCCATCATCTACGAGGGTCTCCCGAAAGAAAGACACGAACGAGCAGATCCGAGTCCTGTTTTTCTGCCACCAGCGTCGAGGCGCAGCTGCCCGAAAGCCCTATGGCCATTATATTTCTCTATATCTGATCTCGGAACGTTTGACTACAGCCTGTAGCGTACGAAATAGACATGGTATTTTGTTTTCGTACGTGCAAATTTCCAGCAAGGTGCTAAGCCACCAGCGCGTCGGTGAAGAAGGTTGTCTGGCGACGCTTTGGCTGGCCTCCATCTGGGTGCCCATGAGCTATGTATATCCAAAGAAAGATCGCGAAGCGGGCCCTCAGCCTTGTCTGCCAAAGTGTCGCGTCTTATTGGTATATGCAGAGTAGAGTCGTATGCTTCCCTTGTGATTCCTCTACTACTTACCATTGCCACTCATGGTTGAAAGCTGCCGGAAAGCTTGCGAAAAAAAAAACCACGCTCGCGCGCGAGCAGGAAAATTTGATGGATATTTCCTGCAGATGCTGCGATCTCCGGCTCGTCGACCGAACCCTTTTGCTACTTCCACGCAGCCAACTGATAATACCTCAATATCGAGTGAGGTTCAGCAGGACCGTCAGCGTCTCGAAGCCGCAGATTCAGATGTAGCCTGCCAGTCTGCCCAATCGAAGTTCCTGACGGACGAACAAGTCCTTAAGCGAGGTCATACAATTTAAATGTCTCTATTACACACCACTATCAACGTGGGTTGGATTGGAAATGATTTCGAGATTTGTTGTACGATAATCACCCTTCTTGAGTTGTTCCGTCAACATCTGCAGATTTTTGAACTGTTGTACTTTGTCCGTTTTCTAGAGCATCTTTTTCATTAGAAATACGAGCTGCGTTTGGAGGGATGATGTACCTGATATTTTGCAACGCGACCGGACGTGCTTGATACAGCATAAAACAATGTTTCGGCCACCGGAGGAGGATCTGTTGTCAGAGCGGTGTGATTTGAATTTGGGGAGTGGACCATTTTATACGCTTGTAACCCCATGTCGGCCTTCAATTTGTTGTTTTTCTCCTTCTAAAGAGATCACCGTTATAGGAACGAAAAAGACAGGATAATTCGCGTGAGACTCACATTGACGACCTTTGATCTGACAATGTCTGCGATTCCGAGCCCGACGAAGCAGACGACACGTGGCTGATACTGAGCGATCTTCCGTAGTAATTGGGGAACGCCTTCAACCTGCTCCTTTCTGGAAAGTTCGCTTTGCTGCGAGGATGAGACTTTGAGGGCAACGTTATAGGCATGAAGTCCACGATTCGCTTACCTCCGCAGTAGGTCTTGGAACCACTGCAAGTTCGTCTGGTTTACGTGTCACTTCCTACACGAGATGACCTAGACGTACTTGACACCACAAAATAT
This sequence comes from Pholiota molesta, assembly GCA_014925825.1. NCBI lineage: Eukaryota > Fungi > Basidiomycota > Agaricomycetes > Agaricales > Strophariaceae > Pholiota > Pholiota molesta. Next base: position 108,391 of record JACGCK010000131.1, read on the forward strand.
AACTGAACGTATCAGTTAGCAGATAATAATGATTGAATAGGCTATGTCCTGAGAGCTTACTATCAAGTCCAGGCGCCAAGTTGTCATTGAGCGGGCGCAAATGTTCATATGTTTTGACCTTCTTCGAACCTAAATTTGGTCAGGCGGCCTCGCTGAACAGTAATGGAACCAAACATTACCTCTAGATGAAGAGCTCTCCCTCTTTTAAAGTCGCTTTTCTGGTACCGTCAGCAAGTTTCAAGTCAGAACGAGACGCGGCATCATCGTCAATTGGTGTCTCTTTTCGCTTTCCTAAAGCAATAGGGCTTTGCGACGTTGTCCTGCCCGCCTTTGCATTTTGTGAGCAAACATGGCAACATTCATTTAGATTCTGACGTACATGAGAGTGCGCTGAACGGCGTGGATATTGAAAGGCAAATTTCAAGAAGGGATTTGGCTTTGCAGCAGCTTCTTCGATGTTGGATGGGTGCTCGTCGTCGGTATTTTCATCAGGGTATGCTTCAACTTCTATCAAACCATTCATCATTTACACGCGCAGTCCAGGTGAAGGGCTAGATAGATAGCAGACGCAGTTGTAACGCAACATGAAAGCAGAAGTTCAGAACCGAAGGAAGGTGTCGTAGATTTGAGTTGAAGGCAAATGAAGGTCCGGCCCGGGCCTGCCTCACTCAGCCTACCTTTGGCTACCCATTGTACCCAAGCCAAACCCAAGCCGTGAAGTTCGAATTTGCTGGGATAAACTTACCACCGAAGGACTGGGCGTAACGGACGCGGTTTTATAGAGTGGCGGTTTCGTGACTGGGACTTATAACGAAAACGCGATTTCGCGCTCGTTTGCTCACCACATCACCAAAATTCGTCTCTGCCAGGATATGTTCAATCGCACCAATCTATATATTTTATCTCCTTCCAAAATAAGTACCTGATTACAGAGTCTAAGTACCTTACTATTGCAACAGGAACCGAGCGCATTATGCACACATCATATAGGACGATGCTTGCCGAGGCGCGGATTATGCTCGCAAATCTGATGAAGGACCCGAAGGAGTGCGAGGTGCTGTATGGGCAGGCGCAAAAGGAGAGCTAGGACGCAATCATGCTGTATGAAGGGAGTGAAGAGGAGGAGGGTCCGCGGCACTGGCAGCGAGCTCGGATGGTCGAGCGCCCTAAGCCCTTACGGTCATCGAGAATCGACGGTGCGGCGATCTGGGTCAGAAAAGGAGTGCGGTCTGGTGTAAATAGCTAAACGTAAGATTTCCAACCTGCCGAAGATGCATGGCTCACCTTTGCTATCGCACAAAGCGTCCTGTGCATCGTGTGCTTATCTCCCCGTGTCGTAAGATGGTGTTTGAGAATTGGACGGTGTGCAGCATGTGCTCAAGTCGTCCTAGCTTTGGTGTGCAAAAAAGGCTCCGGTAGCCCACAGGCTACAGCAAACTTCACATACCATTGTTTATATATAGCCGTCGGTACTCAAGGAGGGGGTAAGAGCGGGTAAGAGTTTGTAAGAGTGGGATGTTGAAGACAATTTGATTGGATGCGCTAATCTAATCTAAGTTATGTATTGCATCTGGCCGTGAAATGGTCACAGGTCCTCAACCTGACCTCAACACAGCGCCTTCCACGTTTCAATTTCAACATGCGCCTTTCGCCATTAATCTGCCAGTCAGTACTCAATCATTCTCAATACGCATCATCCGATGATGCAAAAACGTTTGTATAGGTAGCGTCCTCGAGATGAAAGGCCACCACTTCGTTGGAATGGATCCGGCTTGGATCCAGCGACGTTCTTCGAGAACCTCCTTCCCGCGTACACATCGACCCTCGACGTGAAAAGAGACGGTGCTTTCGAGATACGTAGCAGCTACACTTGTATGACGCACAACTAATATAAATAGATAATAAGTGATTTGTGATCCACATAAGCGATGACTCTGTTCTCTTGAACTGCGCGTTGGGCGCTTAAATCTTTTATATGCGAAATGGTTGTAATTATAGGAGATACAACTCCAAGGTCCATAGAACATCTACCCCATTCGGCCGAATGCATTCTTGCAAGGTCATGACATTATCAAGCCGTTCATGACGCACAGCCCACATTGGAGTACCTACGCTTGACCGGCCACCTTCGTCGAAACACGAGGCCCCGGAATCAAAATTCCACTGGTGTGCAGTGGGTGTGCATGACATCATTGACATGCAAGCCCGCCGGAATGTTCGGGATATGGTTAATTGATAGGAAGGGGCGGCCAAGGGGCGATTGCGCCCGTCGGAAGAGGCTGTGCGATGGTGTGTCATATCTCCATCCCGCCAGGTCAAGTAGTCACATAGCATACAGCTCCGACTCCCCAGCGACGTTATTCATGCTAGTAGTACACAAGGGCCTACAAGCTGTAGGTGGGTTTTGGTTGCATGAGCTGTCTTCGTATTGACAGTGCCCCTTTCAAGCGAATTCAGACTCTGCGACAGCTATATAAGCGCCGCACATCTTTAACCTTGACAGGGCCCTTTTCGTACTGGAAAATGTTGGGGAAATGCATACGATTACCCCACAATTCCAAGTTTGAATTAGCTTATCTCAAGTAACACTCAGTAGCCCACTTTTCGTAATTAGATAGATGGTTTTCCATGCAAGCTTCACTGGAGCACGGAATGCAATAAAATGTTCCGTCGACACAATGGCTGCATATCCTTTGAAATTTCAGTATTCTACTATCCCCAAAGACCGCCTGTCTTGTTCTTCTTGTATTTATCTTGGGGTTCTACTCTGGATGAACAGTGTGCTTTTAACTTTTGTTGTCTTGTCAACAAATTTCGCCTCCCGCTTTTAGCTGTGCTGCAGGTAAAGTGGGTGGCTACTTTTTTAGACGCATCCTGGCGGTGCACTGTAAATAACACAGAATCTAGATCTCCGATCTTCAACAACACTCATTCTTACTGTAATGGCGATACAATAAGGTACATTACCATGTAAGGTCTGGGGGTATAAAGCATGGCCTCATGTTTGTTCAATCGTCATTTTCCAACTTTCATTTTCCAGATAACCCGCACCATACCATAAAACACTTCAACACGCTACTAACACAATGCCCAGTTATCACACCAGGCACGTACGATTTGCGAACAGAAACACCTTCCATTCGACACCGGTAACTCCTGCGATGCCCCCTTGGACGTTCTTATCTTCGACTGATTCGTCGACCTTGGGTGCGATCACGCCGCCATGGGCTTTCAAGTATCCGGTACCGCTTCATAGCCCTTCTAAATCGCGCCACGCTGGACTTCTGCGCCCTCACCCATACTTGGAGATGTATGGAATCAAATGGGACATGATGGATCACCCTTACGCTATGTCAAGAAACCACCACCCAATTTCGGCCCGCGCATGGAAGGAGCCGGCCACATCTCCTCCTTTGCCATTCCTATCCATTACCGTCGCCAACTTCCCTTGGAGGTTCAGCGTCTACGCGTCCAACCACAGCTACGTCACATTCCAGGATGTGGTTGAGACGATTTATCGTTCTCTACGCAAGAACATCACCGAGGGGGAATTTCGCATGGCAGGTGCGTCGGCGACCGATCGACGCCGCGCCACACGCGCGTATGAACATCGGTATAGGCGCCAACTCAGCACGAGGCTCTACGAAGAAGAGAAGCGCGGTGGCATGAAGCGCGTCGATTTTCTGATGGAGCGCACTCGTTTCGCGGGCCTGTCCAACATTTCGCGTCGTCCGGATGAATGGCACCTCAACATCACTTGACGCGACTCTCTCGATTTCCCTCCCTACGTCCTTATCGACTCCAAGCATCTTGCTTCAATCCTGATACCAAGGATCTCTTTGTGGCCTCTCCCATTGCCACAGAAATCTGCTTCGGTGCTACTCAGCGCCGAAGCGGATACGCTTTCTTTTTTGTTTCTCTGTCTCGCTGCCGGTATCGCTATTTCCCATTTCCCACTTCGGGTTTGCGACCGTTAATACACCAATCGCATCAAGTACACGAACAATAGTCTGGTTGCTATCTGCAATCATATTTATCAGCCCACACCGGCTTTCCAGATGATGATCCCTTCAAATCGCCTTGGCCTTCATCTTGCTACCATTTCCTAGATTCAGTGTTCTTCCCGAATTCAATTGTAACATAGTTTGAACTTTATTTTACCATTATTACTAGTTATATTACTCATATTTGCTAACCAAGCGCTGGATTTTCGGTATATATCTGACTTTGATGTACATAATAGTTACCACCGTATTATTAATAATGCAGAACATACACACGGCGTTATTCGTTTAACATCACGATTTTCAAATATAGTTCCTAGTACGCGCATATCCAAAGACGCGAGCGAATGATCTAGCAAGATACCTAGAGATCAGATACATATGGGAACATCTCCCTAGCTTGCACAGTTATCCAGTCATTTCGCCCTATATGTCTGACGGTGCGAAAATTGACAGGATCCCAGTCATCAGGATCTCCATAATGTTTCCAAACGAGCTCTGTATCCAATGCATCGCAATTGCGAAGGATGACGAAGACCTCAAGGTAGTTCCTGAGTAAATTGGGTGCCTCTCGATGCCACGTTTGCGTCGTGGAGGCGAAGTCAATTAGGACGGCGTGGTCAACTTGTGTTACTGGGTTAGTGTACCTGAGGATTTGGCCGGAGTGCCAGTCGCGTTGGCTGACGTCGGCCACATCGAGAACGCGAGTTGCGTGACGACAGCTTTGGATCTGGGATAGGTCTGCAGTCGACGCATGTTCGCGCCTATTGAGACTGTGACGGACCTACCATGTTTATTTGCCTTTCAGCACTCAACTCCTCTGAGCCCAAGGTACATCCATCGATGTACTCCATGAGTAGACCATAAAGCACCGTCCCATCCGGTAGCGTAAACTATAAAAGGAACAACAACATTAAAGTATATTTAGTATCGCTCAAGTACAGAATAAACTGCGAGAGATCATTTTGCCTTGTGGTTGCCATAGAACCAGGGAATAACGGTTCCCTGTACTGGACGCAGTTTGTTGTAAGCGAAGGCTTCGTTGATAGCGCAGTCCTCCGCAATGGTGACTGGGTCAAACCACCGAGGTATAAGGTCATCGCGTTTGTACTCGTCTTCTTCGTTGGGGATGTCCAATAGCTGAAACCTGTCATCGACCAACTTGAGATGGAGAGATGGTGACGTTACGGGATTTTCATTGGGGATGTCCAATAGCTGAAACCTGTCATCGAACAACTTGAGACAGAGAGATGGTGACGTTACGGGATTGTTGTCGATTGTGGTGATCTGACAACAATAGACGGTGCAGATACCGTGCTTTGTACCTTCTGCTATGAGATCTTCGATCTTGAGCGTGAACGATTTGCTCCGTTCAAATAAATCAGAAATACCAGCAGTTTCGAGGGGTGACGCCCGGCGAATTAACTCCAGATGTTTCGTTGTATCCGGCGGGAGTTCAGAGGCATCATACGGAAAGATTGGGCCGGTATCTGGAACATCTCTACCGACCTCATGTGTGAGAGCACTAAGCGTGTCCTGGGGACGAGCTACGACTTTCGCGTTTTGTTGTCGTACATGGGCATGCCACCGAAAAAACTGAAGCGCTCTTGCGCGATCACGAACCAGTGTCTCGAAGTCGAAATCAGAATGGCGGTGGTGAGTCGTGAATATCTGCTCATCTGCAAGCAAAGGGTGGTTCGGATCTTGCGGAGGGCCTTGAGGAAGAACCATGCTTTCGTCGACTTCAATAGTGGGAGGAGGTAGATTGATATATTCACATCCTCGATCGATATGATGATGTAGATATGCAGCAGAAAGAACTCGAAGAGCGAGAGATGGTTGAGTTGTCGACACTCTTTCAAAAACGGGCTTAGGAGGCCGTCCACTCAGCGAAAATATTGCAATGTCCTCGAAGTTGGACACGACGATTGAAGGGGTCGATGGACTGTATTCAAATACTTTGAAAAGAGCATATTTGACACGGGACGATATTTTCCCTTTGGAATCAAACAGTTCGCCGGGCTGACAAAATAAATATCAGAATGTCGAATTGAAAGGTACGTAAAAAATGCTCTGACCAGGCATAAAAATATGGGAGGATTCAACTTCCGCAGTTCAAACTCGTCAGCCTTGAAAGTCGCTCCATATATTGCTACTAATATTGAGTTGCGGAGAAAGAAAAGCTGGGAGCATACTCACATTCGCCGAAGGTGAGGGGTATGTACTCCATAGGCGTCTTCAGCACACCCGGGGAGTGTAGCTGGTTGAAAATATTCGCTATAGGGCTAAGTAGTGTCGTCAAGTATTCGCTGGGCTGTCTACAGGGCAATTTCGTTAATAACTCAAGTGGCATTGAGGAATAAGCGTACTTGAAGGAAATGCACTCTGCCGTCGGCCAGTCAACCTTGCGTTTGTGAGCGAAGCGAAGGGCGCGCTGGAAGTTTGAAAGCGCTCTTCGAGCAGTCTTCTCGTTATCTTCAGCTTCCTTCCATTCTTGCGAGGACGACGAAGTCCAAGGTCCGCAGATTGGTAACGGCGGAATGGGTGTTGGCCATGGTTGGGGATGGGGAACAGCTTTGGAGAAGATTTGGGTTGGATATATCGGAGACGTCGAGCACATTCGACATTGAATCGGTACTCTGACGATGCGAGCTACATGGTAGATTCTAAGCATAGCTGGCGAAAGGTTTAGCCCAAAAGCACCGATGAACATTTCCGGAAATGGCCGGAGAATATTTGATGGCAATTCCCACTTTATAGATGTTCAAGCGTTCACGCATGTTCAACGTTCAGCGTTCAACGTTTAGCGTTCAACACAAGTTGATCCCAAGTCTATACATAACTGCTTTACAAGCACTGTTTCAATGCGAGTGGCACACCCGTCGTGGGCTCGTCAATCACCTTGCCGATTTGTTGCCGATGCATAGATCAAACGAAGGTACTTATCATGTAACGATCTCTTTCTCTGAAGACCGATAAGTAACAGAAGGCATCAGCCAGACATTTGAAGAAATAGTGTATCAAGTTACAGTACGTGTTCACGGAGTCAGAGACCATAATTTTGTGCCCTCCAGCGCATAACCCCGGCTCGCATCGCTGAGCGAACCTCAAAACATCAGCTCAAATCAACCTGTGAACATAAGCTTCCGAACGTAAAAAAAGAACACGCAGGAATGATTCAACGCATTTAGTTGTGTGCGTTTGTCCATACCTAGAGCTCACATAGCACTTGAAAGATCCCTAAAACTATCGCACTGTGTCGTGGTCGTCGGAAGGGGGTATATGATCCGAAAAACATAAAACGCACCTGGGAGTTGACACCTCCAGTCTCACAAGTCGGATCTCGATGCGCCCATAAGTACCCCACGATGCCTGTTCTCGCTTTCGCTTCGTTTTCTAGCCATCATTTCGCTGAAGTCTCCCACATCCTACACGCCGGATCGAATCCTGGGGGTCAAACGAGACCAGTACCGACACATCTTCTTCGTGGAGCGCCCTTCGAACTTGTGGCCGTCAAGGTCCGTCGTCCTCTCACATTCCACGGAAGATTTCCCCCTGGCCCATCCATCCTATTGCGTCCATCCTATAATGTCGCCAACACGTTTGCAAGTGTTAGCGGAAGAGGGGCCGGCAATATAAGAGTCACGACGTGCAGTCACCGTCACCGAATAGAAGGGTTCCCACAATCAGCAGGCGCTGTGTGTGACAAGGCGTGTTCCCACGAGTCTTGCCACACGAGAACCCAAAAGACAGTTGAAGAGCTGAATTCCAGGCCGACTATCTACGTACACCAAGTCGGCCTTAAATACTCTACGGATGTCTAATACGTCATAACTAGATAGTTTTTAAACATAAGGTTTTTCGGAATATGGAGAGAGTGGGGAGTGTAAACAAAACGAAAGAAACAAATAAAAAGTTCTAAGTCAATAAGATAAGATAAGATAAAGAGTCGTGCTGTGAGGTCGCTAGCGATCCGTCACATACGCCCTCCATCTGATGTGTAATATCAGATACGTACGAAGAGAACGTTGAATAAAAGAAGTCTAAGTCAAAAGTTAAATTGTAAGTAAGAGCCCGTCTTAAAGAAAAGAATAAAAAGAAAAGAATCAAAAGACTTGTTCAAAAGTTACGCTGCTTCTTGATAGCAGACGAAACGCTCCCGGACCCAGGAACACGGCGCTTCTTGCCAATTCCCAAGCTCTCAGCCGCCGCGCGCATAATAATGGTATTGATCAATCCAGCGTCGACGTCCTCGCCAAAGAGGTCTATGAGCTGCATCGCCTGCCTGACACGCTCCGGGTGTGGATAGTTCACGTGTAGAGGGTACGCGCCAGTGTAGGTAATCGAGCCGTCGGAATGGATCATGGGTAACTTAGCCGGCTGAAGGGGATCTCCGTTGAGCGCATGTGCGACATAGCGATACCCGAACGGTTCGACAAGTCGCACACGTCGCTCTGGATGGCCCCGGGTATTGTTAAGCTCGGATGCGTACCGGAGCACCGCCTTGAGTAACGCCGCAGGAACCTCGAGAACTTGACCGTCCGGGTAGGCGAGAAGGAAATCACCATTAGCCCCGAAGAAGAGCTTCGAAAATCCAGGCACCGGGTTATTGAGCGCCGGAACGGTCTGCAAGGCGTTGATGTTGGGTACGGGCAGTGCTGCGGCCGCGGGGCAGGAGCGAAGAAGCCGGCGTTGTTATTCCCAAGAGCCGGAGCCTGAGGCGTCTGGGGAACGGACTGGGCAGCGTACATCGGAGCGGGGGTGTGAACAGGCGTAGGCGCGGGAGGGTCAACCATAACGACGTCACCGGACCCTGTACCTGGAGCGCCTAAGTCGAGCTGGTGATCGTGATGCTGATACTGATGGTTGATTGCCGAAGCATCAGGATTGTTCGCGGATTGCGGGGCCGGGCCTACGATCACAGAAGCGCTGGACGAAGCTTCTTGTGGCGTCATGATCGTCTCGGCACCGGTGTATGGAAGCTGGCTGAGAGTATTGGCAGAGGTAGAAGCGATGTTCGAAGGCTCGGGATTGGAAGGAACGTTGGGAACTTTGGAAAGGGAAGAATAAGCAGGGGGGCAGGAGAATAGGAAGCAGGAGAAGTAGGAGGATAATGAATGTAGTCGGAAGAAGGAACGGGAGGAGCAATGTCGGTGTCGGTGAGGAGGGAAGTGTGGTTGGAGGTAGCGTTGTCGATGGATTTAGAGGAAGAAGGAGTGTTATTGGATGTGTTGAGAGATGGAGTGGAAGTGGAAGCGGTGGCAGATTGGGCGGCTTTGGACGCGCGCTTACTCTTGGTGGGGGTGGAAGAGCTCATGAGGACGATGATGGTGGTTTGGGATGAAGATGAGGGATGCCTCGTCGCATTCCTGAGCCTTTATATAGTTTTCCGAGGGCTCAGTACCAAAAATAACCATCGACGTTCCAGCCGTAAAATTTTCGTCCACCGTCGGTGGAGCAACGAGCGCGTCTATTCCGCTGACGCCCATAGCTTCCAAATATTGCTCTAAAGCGATCAGATGACTCAGCTGATCGTAAGGTAGCCAGCTAGTGTCGCCTGTCTTAAATAACACCTTAAACATAGCACTTTTACCTCCTTTTTTATGTTCTAGAATTTTCTCAACCATCCACTCGCCCTCCAGATCTTCAAGGTCGAAGATCTGTGTATCCAAGCGCCCAGGAAATAATTGATCATCGTTAGGCACATGAATCCTCAAAAGCGAAGCATGGAACACATCGTGAACACCTCTCCTGGTCAAAGTAACCGGCAACTTCAACCTGAAAGAATGATTCCCAAAGTCCTCCGTAATTTGATATGGCCCAATAAACTTAGGAGACAGTTTCCGACTCATTCCCTTAGGCAGAGAAATATTCTTAGTAGAAATATAAACAAAATCATTCACCACGAACGGCGCCTTAATACGCTTACGGTTCGCATTCCGAACTGACTTAACGCGCGCAGCAATGATACAATCATGAGCACGCATAACCGCAGAACGCATTTTTTTAGCGAATGCGCGCAGGCCAGGAAAGCCGTCAGGCTTATCCGCGTCCCAAATAAACGACCGCGGTAAACGCCCATAATTCAAGAAAAACGGCGCATAGCCCGTACTCTCTGAACGCGCAGAATTAATCGCAAACTCAATAGCAGGCAACTTCAAAACCCAATCTTTCTGATCTGGACTAATACTGACTCGTAACATTTGCCCAATTGTCTTATTAGCGCGCTCCGTCGCGCCATCAGACTCAGGATGGAAAGCGCTCGACATATTTAACTTAGTACCAATCAGCTTATGCAGCTCCTGCCAGAAGTGACTCGTAAACAAGGGATCCCTATCACTGACTATAATCCTAGGCAAACCATGGTGTTTATAGACCTCAGCAAAAACCAACTCTGCAACCTGCTTAGCAGTATAATTAGTCCTACTAGGCACCAAGTGTACCATACTCGTAAACAAGTCAATAATAGTCGTAATGGAATCAAAAGTACCATCCCTATTTCGAGATTCTGGAAAAGGACCTACGAAATCAATGCCAATAGCTTCCCAAGGACGACTCTGAACCTCCAAAGGATTCAACAGCCCATAGGGCTTATGATTACCAGATTTACTACGCCTACAAGTAACACAGGTCTCACAAAACTTCTCAATATCACTACTCATTGTTTTCCACCAGACGAACTCCCTAAGATAATCGTATGTCTTACGAAACCCTAAATGAGCCAACAAAGTATGGGCTTCGGAGATAACGATCTCACGAACGGCGCGCCCTCCAGTGAACACATTAGGAATACACAGGAGCTTCTTGCCGTCCTGGGACAAGTACAACAGCTCGTCTTTATCGTCATAAACAAAATTCTTATGCGCTGACGGCCTCTCAACCACAGACTTAAACAGCGGGTCTTCATGATAATGACCTGCGATTACTGACTTCACGTTAATATTATCTAACTCTCCATTCAAATCCAGATTCGGCGCAGCCGCACCCTCATCCTCCTCTTCATCAGGAACCTCAACTGGTACGTCAGCCGCGTCCTTACTCCCAGAAGTACTCGCTACAGGAGTTTTCTGCGCCACCGGCACGCGCGCTGGGATGCGAATCACCAAGCGCTCGTTAGGCGCCGGTGGCGCCGGGCCTCTTAAAGTAAACGAATCCTTAACGCGAGCAGCGAACTCGTCCGAAGTTTCGGCGCGCCCAGTTTCAGCGCCTTCGCGCTCACGCGCTTTCTTAGACTTACGACCTACAAAGTTCGTAGCTGACATAGCACAAGCTTCCAAACCAACGAACACAGGCGCCGCTACCACGTTGCACGCCAACTCCATGGATTCTACCGTATCGTCATATTCTGTATATTCTGACGGCGCGCGCACAGTTCCCGGCGCATCATTAGAATATATACGCGATAGCGCATCACTCAAGATATTCTCAGTACCCGGGACATAAATTACTTCGAAATCAAATAAACTGATATTCTCAAGCCAGCGCGCCCTCCGTCCAGAGACATCGCGGTGCTGTAATATAGTCACCAAACCTTTGTGATCAGTATACCACCTAAAATGGACGCCTAACAATATATCCCTGTATCTCATCATAGTCTCCAAGCCAGCCAGCATCTCTATCTCATGAACAGGATAATTCTGTTGTGCCGGACTTAATTTCGCTGAGTAAAATGCCGCTACAGGTGCTGTTTTCCAGTCTTCACCCTGGCTAATCACACCAGCAATCCCAGTAATACAACCATCTGTAATTAAGTTAATCGGAGGAGCCCCCTCCTATGATCAATTGGCCTCCTATGATGATCCTTACAAGAACTCGCTGATGCCTTAATTTGATCAAACGCTCGTTGATGCGTAAAATCCCAACGGAAAGGTACCGCGTCGCTCGTAAGCGTATGAAGCACGCCCATCGGAATCCGTACGCGATCGATGTCATCTGCCAAATATCCGGCCGCGCCAAGGAAACCTCGCAGCAGATCGCGGTTGGTAGGCACTTTCCAGTTAATCAACTTGTCAACCTTGTGGGATCCATCTGAATGCCGTCGTCGTCCACGATCCGGCCAAGGATCTTAACACGGTTGGCAATAAATTCAAGTTTACCTTCAGACAAATAGAACTTTTCCTTCTTCAATATGTCCAATACAATTTTTACGTGCTCAATGTGTTCCTTAAGAGTGTCCGAATAAATCACAATGTCGTCCAAGTACACATCCATAAATCTTCCTATATGTTCCGAGAAGATATGATTCATGGAACTCTGATGCGTCGCCGGCGCATTAATGTCACCAATCTGGAGTACATTACTAACCATGTTACCATTTGGGGTCGCAAACACTGTTTTCCACACATCTCGAGGTTCCACGCGCGTCTGTTCGTACGCATCTTTCATATCCAGAAGCGTCCGATAAGGTTTCAAAGACACGCGTCGCATGATACCTTCGATTTCTGGCAAAGGACTAGCCATCTTCTTAGTGTTCGCATTACGCGCTCTCAGATCTATTACAGTGCGAAGCTTCGGTGGTTCCCCATTTTTACTTGGTTTGGGAATATACATCATTGGCACCGAATTCCTACTGCTCGTTACTTTCCATCTACCTGTATTAATGTATGCCCTTCGCTTCTCAATCCATTGATCCATAAATGCTTCAGGACATCTAGCCGGTCGCCAAGGATAAACCTTCTCTTCGTCGATCAAATCAATTCGATGATTGATCGCCCTTAACGGAGGCAATTCTGTTTCCGCGGCTGTTTTACACAACGGCTCAGCTAAACTCTTAAGGTATTGACGCGCTTCCTCAAGATTAAGCTCACGAAGCACCGCTGATCTGGAAGCAAGGGTACGCACTGTTGATCCCTTGATTGGCAAGGCCGTATTACTCCCGATGACAACTCGTGTATCATTAAATCCAACCATAACTCTATGCTGATATAAGAACGGCGTTCCTAATATGAGGTCATGGTTCGGTAAATTCATAATATCAAATGAGCGACTTTCGTTAATACCCTGGTACTTGAAATCCACTGTAGCTCTGTAATTCACCTTGGTCCTGGATCCTAATGCAGCCAATTGCACAGTAAGGGGAGTAGCTAACTCTTCCTTCTTAACCTTTAATTGATCTGCAAACGACGACGACATAAAGTCGCACAAAGACCCCGTATCAATAAGCGCCCTTGCAGGTTCTCCATTAACATGAACCACTACTGTAATATAATTAGGCACAACGCGCGATGGATCCTTAGTTGCTGCTGCAGTCCGCATTACCGAAGGCAAAGTATCATTATCAGTTTGCGCAACTGCCATTCCAGCCGAAGCAGGTAGATCCCATTTATTATAGTCTTCAAAGATGGACCAATCTCCCATTTCTACTACTTTATGTTCCTGAACATCACCGTTATCGTAGCTACTGAATATATCGAATTCATCCCATTCATCTGAATCAGAGTCTTCAAACTCGTCATCGCTTGAATCCGAATAATCTAACAAGTCTGGAACCTGATCTTCGTCTTCCTCAGACTCGCCCTCCGGATTTTCGTAACCGAAAAGACGCCATAATCCGCTGTAGTCGAATCAGGATCATGGACTACAATGAGCCACCTACGCAATTGCCGTCTGAACCATACAGCAATATCAAATCGTGAATCCTGTACCAAACGCGCTGAAAGCTCGAAGCTAACACTCAAATACCGATCCCTGACTACATACACTTCACTATCTGGCAATCGGAACACTATATATCTTAATTCCAAAGCCTGCTTATCCCTCTTGGACCAAGCCAAGTATTCAGAGAAGGCCTGCCACACTCAAGCCTCCAGGCTGCGTTCATCGCATAGTAATCCCACTGACGCCTACGCTTAAACCAGCGCGGCTGCAAAGTAACCCTCAGTTTATTCCTTTGTGCACATTTAATGGCATACCAACGTCCAACTAAGAAATCGTCTCGCTCAGCCGCTGAACGCGGTAACAACTCATCAGCCAATGTAACATTATCCAATATAGCCAAATGTCTCCCATTATCCGTTTCATAAACAAGGAATCGTTCAGACTCCATACCCTCAGTTACTGGATCGCCAGGAAAAGGTCGCGCGAGGTTCAAGGAGCGCTGAATAACATCGCACAGAGGTGATCCCAGCCGGGTTTGATCCCCCGACCTGTCATCATCCGCCAAAATGCGTACAGCATCTCCCACATCCATCGCGCATACACCACTATCCCAACGCACCGCTTCAGTAGCCTCGTCAAACACCGCACCAGCCATAGAACTCTCAACAGACATGTAGTACGTCGCGGCTTCGCCAGGCTGCTCGGTCGTGGACTCCGGCCCGGTGACGGAAGCTAGCTGCTCCTCGGTTTCGGTAATCAAATCTACATTGAACGCGCGAGCGCCTGGTGGTCCTTTCTTAGCGCCCGGGGACTTAACCGACTGCCTATCAGGACAGTTACGTCCAATGTGTCCAGTCTTACCACAACCGTAGCACCGGATTTCCGCAGAGTCGTTAGTAGACTTCGACGTAGTACTCTTAATATCATTATTATTCCCATGAGATTTATTCTGACCATCTCCGGATTTGCTGTAAGAAGAATGGTGACCATTCCTACCAGTATTACCATCTTTCTGATATTTATTACCCTTGAACCCATTCCTGGTCCCATCAGCAGATCTCTCAGATGACTTGTTATTATCACGGTTCGAAGTACCTTTGCTACGCGAAGTGTCCTTATGATCGCGAGATTTATCGCTATATTCCTTACGATTTCTCTCCATCATATCGGCCATTTCGTGCCGCGTCGCGACAGCCACGACTTCGTCCCAAGAAGCCTCCTTGAAATCTAAACCTTCCTTCCAAAGAGCAGTCTGTAGTTCTGTTCTCAGACCATTCCATAATTTATCAACTCGTTGCTGTTCATTGGAAGTACCAATAACTCTGAATAATAAGCTGACCTCGGCTGCAAAAGCCTTGACCGTCATCGAGCCCTGAGTCAAATTGTCCAGTCTCCGACGTTGCTTCAACCGGTAATCCGGCGGGAAACAATAGTCGTAGAGACCTTTGAAAAAGTCCTCCAAGGCAAACAACGTCTCGCTAAGCATAACCGTAGTCGTAAAATATTTCGCGGCTTTACCTTGCAAGTAATCCCCGCACCGAATAACTTGTTCCTCGGGCGGCAAACGAGCTTCAATACAGAAGCGCCTACACTGCATTACATACGTTGTATATTTAATCGCGTCTGCATCGCCATGATAAACGGTCGGCGTCGTCGGCATGATCGCGCGGAAACGGCTGGGTGCCAAAGCAGTAGGCTGTTCAGGAGGGTTGTAAAGGTTGCTAGAGAAGTGAGCCTCTCTTCCCTGAGGAGCCTGCTTAGCACCTATTTCCTCTAATAAATTCCTCCCAACTCTGCCATTTAACAAGCGCCCTACCATGCTATCCGGCGTCAATTGCGCGCTCGGTAATAATGTACCCGAAGTTCGCGGCGCATTCTTAGGCGTCGAAGTTCCTTGCAATATAAATCTCTCAAATTCCTTAGACATAGGACTATCGGAAATGCGCTCGGTGTGTGAAATCTGCTCTTCCCGGCGCTTATTAAACTGATCCGCTTTTTCCTTTTCCTTTTGCCATTCCTCGAACAATTGACTCATTCGTTCTTCATGGATATTAATCCTGTCCCGCGCTCTTCGGCCCCCCTTGTCTTGGGCGTCTGATGCGGCGGCTGATCTCTCACGGATTGTTCAAGCCTTTCGTTATCCCGCGTTAACTCAGCAAATCGAACCCTCTGGGCCTCGGTGTTCAATTCATGCTCAGAGATTCCAACGTTGCCCCATTCGGCGGGATCGATCGTTTTCCCCTTCGAGGAAATCTTACCTATATTCTCAGACTCACTGTCTGTGTCCACAAGATCATGGAACACAGTCTCATTGGACTATCCTCTCTCTCAGGTGTGTTTCTCTTTCCCTCGAGAGCTTCTAATCTAACCAATATTTGATTCATAAGTGGTAATAACATTCCCACCTGCTGTTTACTTTCCGCGACGGCCTCCATGGCCTTAACAAATTCCTCAGTACGTACTACCTGACCTTGACCTTGATCAGCGCTATTACTCAACGGGGCCCGCCCTCCAGGCTGCGGCTCCTCCAACCGACGGTCGTTCTCAGACGCACCGCGGCTATTTTCAGAACTGTGAGGGTCGTCACCCATCACATCATCACGCGCGCCTCCCTGGGCGGCTGTTATCGAGTTGGTGCCCACGACGCCGCCTGCCGCGGGTGTGGCCGCACCGGGATGGACAACACTGTCCTTCGACTGGGCACCGCCGACTTCCTCGATCGGTCCCAACCCCTCAACACTAGGGGTACTTGGCTGCTTAGACTGCGAGCGCCCTCGTCTCACTGCCATCACAGCACAGCAAAAGCTAAAATAAAGTTAGGTTTTTAATTAATTGACTACTCACCTGGAAGTCCTGGTTGATCAGACCGGGGTTATCCAAGGCTCGACGTCGTCGACGAAGTTAAATGAGTAAGCTCGGGGTGTTCCCGTAGAGTATCGAACCGATTCTCTCTTGTCAAAAATATGTGACAAGGCGTGTTCCCACGAGTCTTGCCACACGAGAACCCAAAAGACAGTTGAAGAGCTGAATTCCAGGCCGACTATCTACGTACACCAAGTCGGCCTTAAATACTCTACGGATGTCTAATACGTCATAACTAGATAGTTTTTAAACATAAGGTTTTTCGGAATATGGAGAGAGTGGGGAGTGTAAACAAAACGAAAGAAACAAATAAAAAGTTCTAAGTCAATAAGATAAGATAAGATAAAGAGTCGTGCTGTGAGGTCGCTAGCGATCCGTCACACTGTGCCAACGCTGTGCATATAAATATTGCACTATCATATCGCATGGGGAAAAAGATGGAATGTGTGATGCACAACCTGCGTGTTGTTTATATGACAGCCTTTGACAGGAGCAAAAAAGCAATGGCCTGGAACACTAATAGCGCCCTCCATGAGTGTAGGCAATGCCAGGTGCGCTAAGAGGGAAGAAGAATTGCTCTCTCAAGCGTTCGAGGATGCCGCTACCGTGTAATGAACTCCATAAGCGACCGAAAATGGGGCAGGGCAGCAGCCTATACACATGATCTGTCGTGTAGTACATATACAGTATAGCAAAGATAGTGATTGGCACGGGTAACCCGCGGGTACCTTCAGCCAGACCCGCACCCTCACCCGCCAAACCCTCCACCCGCAGTACGGGTACGGGGGTTTCGCGGGTTTGGGTTGCGGGTTTGACGGGTTCCGAGGGTCTCGAAACCCGCACGGGTCAGCGCCACGGGTACATTTCCTCAAGCGTCTGCATCACGCGGAGGCTGCAATTGCTGCACTCCTTGTGTATGCAGACGGCTGGGTGTACCGCCGTTGTGCCTCCCTTTGGCCCACCTCGTTATCCCACTCCCACGTGTCCGTCCTGTGCCGTTTTCACGCCAATGCGAGGTCGTCCGTCCTTTGGCATGCGCAGTTGTTGCGGTGTCTGCGGGCCAGTATGACGGCCACGGCAGCACGCACGTTACCGGCTTCGTGTCAGCGCCTGATATTCCCTCTGCGCCTCGCTTGCCGCGGCAGCAGCCCGCGTCGGGCAGCAAGAAGGACGCGGTGGCCCTCGGGGCGTTGGAAGCAGCCAGGCTGGTGCGAGGCGCGAGCGCAGGGACCGCGAGAGGGACCACGAGGAGCGACGGGACCGAGAGCAGCGCGAGCGCGAGCGTGCGACGCGCAGCCGCCGCGGGATCGTGCCGCCGCCCAGCGAGACGGGAGACGACGATTTCGACGAGTATCCTGCCCCCCGCGACGCAGAGCCCGTATGTGCCCGCACACCGCGTCATCGCGTTGGCATGTCGTCCGCCATGTCGTCCGCCGTCGTATTCGCGTATCGTCCGCCATCGTGCACGCTCGCCGTCATCGTCCGACCACTGTCGTCCGACCGGCGTGGTGAGAGTGGGGGTCGTGCTGCCAAGACACCTGTGAGTGGGGAGTGTCAGTGGAGGAAGAAGGGAGGTGGCTGCGACGCACCTGGCGGATCTCCCGTTCTTCGGGTCTTCCCTTCGCTGTCCAGCACCCCCGTTCTACTCGCATCGTGAATTTCGGCCCACATCCCTATTGGAGGGGAGGGGCATGAGGCCGTGAAGTGAAGAAAGGCGGGTAGCAATTGAAATCAACGAAGTTGATTCGTTGATTTCAATTCAAGCTCCGCTCTAATCGAACGGCATTGGGCGGCCGCGCACCCGCCGAGACCCGCCCGACCCGCGGCTACGGGTACGGGTTGAGGCCGGGTGAGGAAATTCAGACCCCAACCCGTACCCGCCAAACCCCTGGCACAAACCCGTGCGGGTTT